>JANPWX010000137.1:368490-396852 GCA_024734555.1 Trochalopteron elliotii
GGGGGTCCCGCCGCAGTCCCCGCCGGGTCTGCGCCGTGCGGAGCGGCGGAGGGCCCGGGCCTGGCCCCAGAGCGGGGTTTGTGTGCCCCGAACGTGCTCGGCCGCCGCTAGCTGGAGCGGGACCCTCGCGAGCACAGAGCTCGGATGTCGGCATGGGCATTGTGCTCGCTCTGGCGCCCCCGTAAACAAACTGAATCTCGTTAAAGTCTGCAAAGTTTGAAGGTAAGCGTGTCAGGTGTACTTGGCAGCACCGCGGAGCTCCTTACCCCGCTTCAGTGGTGCAGAAAGTTGTTATGGACTCGGTTGTAAGGGCTTTGTTGCTGACAGAACTTAGAAGCTGGAGATTGGATTCAGTCAGCGCGTCCTGGGTGACAGCACATGTCACGAATGTGGCTCTGAGCACAGATTGGCGACCAGCGATGCGCGGTGTTATCGCGGCCAGCGCTCCCCTGGCTTGATGTTGCAGCCACGGGGATGCCCCTGGCTGTAGCCAGTGAACAGACTTGAAATCCAGAGAGCTGGGTGCCTATACCCACTTCTCCTTCTTCCTCCTCCTTTCTTGGAGTTGTTGATAACTCTGGTGTCTTTCCTTTACCTTGGAGGTTTTCACAGTCTTAGGTAATATCTCTCCTGTGCTTTCTTCTGGTGTGAAACAAGAGCTCTTCAGGTGCTAGTGGAACCCTTTGTAGGCTCTTTGAAATGGATATGTGGCAAGTGGATAAATTCCTAAATGGATGAGTGGATGTGCCTTGAATGTTGCCCTAACAGGTGTTCCTCGAGTGACGTTACCGTTCATGCCTGACTTTTGCTGAATTACTGGTTCATCACTCCCTCATTGCTGCCTCTGCCTCACAGACAGGTCAGAGGGAAAGGTCTATTTCCTCATTGCTGGTTTGTGATTTAATTATATACATATATCTATACATTTATATAATTATTAACAATAACTGGCTTTAAAATTTTACGGATTAACCAAAAACTACTGTTTAAAGTTAACTATGGATTACATACTTGTTACTACAATTTCTAGCAACATGTAGCACGCCTTAAATTAGGGTGGCTCTAACTGCTGTCACAAGTGCGGATGTCTCCAAGCTCACAATTTCTTTGCATTAAAAAAATTCTTAAAAATACCCACATTTTCTATAGAAAGTTTTGTTTAAGCCCCAGCTAAGGAAAAAATCTGTTTCCTTCCTGTTGATTAGTTCATATCATCCTGAGGTGGCTTAAACGTGCAGTTTTAGTGGTCTTTCATTTCTTTCCACACTATTTCTGTTGAAATTCTGCTCTGTTTAGGGGAAGGTTGCATGTGGTTGGCAAGGTTTAATATCTGTTCAGGAGTGTGGTGCAGCCTGCCTGAAGTGCTGGCTGCTGGGAGCTTTCAGGGACAGACTTCATGTGCTTTATTTGTTCTTGGGCTCTTGAAGTCAATTTCTGTTGCAGAAAAACAGTAATACCCCAGAATATGGAGAGAAAACATAAAACCGTTTTACAGATTTAAATATAAATTGTGTAGAAGTTTTCATAGAAATGGAAGCTCAGTTACAGATTTAGGCTGGTTTTGGAAACCTGTATTTAGCATGAGTTACTGTCACTCTTTCTTTTCAGAATCCGTTAGGAATGCCAATTTTTTTGCTTTTTGTTTTTTTTTCCTCTTCCTAATGCTTCAATAAGTATCTTGAGCTGTTTAGATAATTTAAAATATAAAAATTCTGCATATCACACTTACAGTATTTTTCTTGAAAATTATAAAGAACTTTTTAAAAAAGGTGTCTTAACTATGGACTTGCCACCCAAAACATCATCTGTATAAAGCATATTTATTTGCATTATGTAGCATTAAATAAGAGGAATTAAGTACAAACCAACAAGCTCTGAAATGTAACATTGGTGTTTTGATAAAACATTTACTTTTGCACCACATTGTTTTCTTTAGTCCTCTTGGAGCAGAATGTGGATTTGCTGTTATCTCTTCTCACTCGTCTTACTGGAACTCACTGGGAATCTGTTCCCTGTGGTTTTCTGCATAGCAATATAATGTTCAGACACATCTTTCAGTGTGCATGGACACTTCTTTTATTTGGTGGATGTTCTGTAGAGAGGACTAAGTTTGATCAGTGAAGACAAAAGTTCTTGTAAGGTAAGTTTTGCTGTATATTCAGCTTCCTGTTTGCTTTGGGGGCTGTTGGGAGTTCATTTCTTCTTGAAAAGTAAAAGACCAAAGAAGATTGTGTGTGTTTTAACAGCAGGGTTGAATCATGAGCACCTTCTTCCAGAAGAGACTTTTTCACCAGTGAGGGAAATTTGTTGCTGACTCTGATGTGAAGCAGATATTGTGGAAGCTTCTGTCTGATGTGATCTCTGTAGTAGGAGCTGATTTCTGCTGTCTTATGCTGGTTTGAGAAGTAATGTTGAGAAGCTCGTGCTGTCTTCTACTTTATTAGAAATATATGATTCTTCTAACTCAGACTTTTTCACTAGATCTCTTCTGCACTTCATTAGAACCTTATTTGTTCTGCTGCACTAAGAAACAACTTCTTTAGCATTGGTTTAGTACATGCATGCAACTTCTGTAGCAAAATGTTAGGCAGCCTAAATATATGCATTACCATCACCTTCCACTGTATTAGCAGCAGAGGAGCAGTGGTGGCTGGAAAGTGGGGATGACTTTCTAATGAGTACTTTTTGTGGGTTGGTACCATAATCATAATCTTTTTTTACTTGTGGTTTCAGTGCCAGAGTGACTCAGTTTTACTGGTTTTAGGGTTTTTTCTTTTACCTCATGATGTTTTACTGCCTTACGTAGTTCTCATGATAGTAGGAATTAAACAGTAACATATTCCACAAATCACCATCATAGTTTGCTTTTTTCTTTTTTTTTCATGAGGTTATTTCACGTCACAGGATATTAGAGGCAGAAACCACTTCAGTTGGGCCGAGAGGATGTCTCCTCATGGATTCTCCTTGTTGTTACAGACTCACAGTATGCTTCTGGAAGCACCATTAACAGCTTTGTGTGTTCATTTGTTTGTGCACAATAAACTGCCAGAAAAGACAGCTGTTGTTGGGACTTGTCTCCCTGGTGCTGCTCGGGGTTGTGCTGGGTGCTTTGTGCCCTTGCAGAGGCCCCACTGCTGGGGGCTCAGTAGCTCTTGGTGGTCCTGGGCAGGCAGCTCCAGCTGGCTGAGCAGCAGAGTCCCTGTGGTCGGGGACAGGGGTGGCTGGGATGTCACTGCTGCCCCTGAGCTCTCCAGGGTGGGGCTGGCTGTGCCTTCTCACCAGGCCAGGCCTCCCACTGGAGGCAGTTCTGGCCACAGCTGGTGGGGAATCTATTTCTTGAAATATTTATCTTCTGAATAACTGAAGTTCGTGGCTGGTTTGTGGTGCTGCTTGTGGAGGCTGCAGTCGTTCACTCTGGACGCCATAAAAGCGTGGGAAATGTGTGGCATTTGGTGTTTGTCATTGTCCCTGGTGCAGGTCAGTGACCAGGAAACACCAGGGAGGGAGACAGCAGCCACCTTTAAAGACAGATGGAGAAACTGCTGCCCCTGGCACCTGGGTACTCACCAGCCCCTTTCCTGCAGTACCTCCAAGCCTTCTGGTGACTAATTACCTTTCTCAGGGTTTCCTCATCTTTGTGTTTGGACACGTGCCCGTGGAATAGCTGCTGCATCTTCATATTCAGTTCTTGCCCTCAGGTCACAACAAACTGTCCATGTGATGAGGTTTATTGTCAGATGCTCACAGATGTGTGAGTTACTGCACTCCTTGAATGAAGCAACGTGTTCAGTGCTAGTATTAGCAAGAATACTGTAGGAAAAGCAACCTCGCAGAGGAAAGGAAAAGAGGTTTAGGTTCAGTCTACAATAGGCTATAGCTCAGTCTACTACAGGACAAGAAAAAGTACACAAAGGGGATTTGGATATTAGGAAAAATACTTTAATTATGAGAATCCTGAAGCAGTGTAAGGAGATTGCCTGAGTAAAGCATGGAATCTCCTTCAGTAGAGAAGTTTAGAAAAAGTTTGGACAAACACTGTCAGAAAAGAATGGGTATAATAAGAAAAATAAGAAATCAGTGGTTTCTAACTTGATGCTTTTCTATTGTTGTTATTTGACTTAAGGAAGAAAAGAAAAAAAAAGTATATAGACCAATTGATCCTTGTGACAGGATGTCAGTTTGCAGCTTGCTTCCCTTTCCACCTTTAAAAATATGCCCCAGCTGGCTCTGGTAATGTATTTAAACCCTGTGGTTGTTGTGTTGTGGTAACAATATGTGATATTCTTAAGCTTTTTCAATCTGCAGGACTAAAACTAGATGACACCAATCTTAATCATAGTAGTCTAAACCTTTAATGAGTATTTTCAAGTACTTTGTATGTTGCCATATGTATTGTATTGCCTCTTGCCAAATACTGTTACTGCACGACTCCCAGCTGCCCCCTGATCAGAGTTCTTGAGTATCCTTGGGAGAGTAGGGTTTGCATGACAGAAACAGTTACTGACTGCAAAGGAGTGGTTGAGGAAAATGTGCAATGTAGAAAGTTAAATAAGGAGAAAGGGTGTACCACAATCAATGGAACTAGGACTTTCTACAACTCACTTTAAATAATGTCTTACAATTAGAAGGCTTAAATCTTTTTTTCTTTGTTGTTTTGTATTACCTGAAGTTGTCTGTGTGGGAGGGTGGCTCTGCCAAGGATGGCTGTTCTGTTGTTAAAATAAATTGTATATCCCACTTACTTCTGTGATTTTATGTGGTTCTAAAACCTCCTTCTTCCCTTCCCAAATATGAACAATTTGCAGCTGCATATTGCTGGATGTAGAGGTTTGTGAGCAGAGGTTGTGGTGTGGGTTCTTTGGTTTGAAGAGATTTTACACATTTTTCCATTGTCTGTGTATGCCTGTGCTTCTCTGTGATCTGCACATCAAACTTCAGATGTACCAGCATCATCTTCATATTCACAGCTGCCACCTGTTCTCTACCTGGCAGCTCTGCTTAGTGCTGTAGAGTCAGATAGAGTGGCTGAGGAGAAAAGCACTTCTGAGTGTGTGGAGTGCAGCATTTGTAAACAGAGTGCAGCTGCTCTTGTGTCTAGAAGACATCATTCATAGGGAATGATATGTTTTGCAAGACTCTTTCTGTTATTCGTGTACCCTCGAAAAGAGATTCAATAGATAAACAATTTACTTTTGTAAGAATCTGGTTCTGAATTCATGATTTGTTCTGCAGTGATGCTGGCGGCTTTAATTTCTGCTGTACAGTTTCTAATAGTTCGATCTCTTTCTTTTTTTCTTTTTTGAGTAGCAAAACGAACACTAACACTAACAAATAATTTCTCCCTCTGCCAGATTTCTTTCTGTGGATCAAAATCCTTGAGGAGAAAGAGCCCTGACAGTCCCATGCTGAGCAAAGCTGAGTTTGTGGAGAAGGTCCGGCAGAGCAACCAGGCGTGCCATGAGGGCGATTTCCACACGGCCATCGCGCTCTACAACGAGGCCCTGGGCGTGGACCCCCAGAACTGCATCCTCTACAGCAACCGCTCTGCAGCCTACCTGAAAACACAGCAGTATGACAAGGCCCTGGATGATGCCATCAAAGCACGACTCCTCAATCCCAAATGGCCCAAGGTAAGGGAGGAGCTCCTGGGGGGTTGTTGCATCACACGTGTAACACCCACTGTAAATGAGTACATGTATTTCTGTCCTGAAGTGTGGTTCTTCTGAAAGCTCCAGATATGTGTGACGCCCACTGTAAATGAGTGCATGTATTTCTGTACTAAAGTCTGTTTCTTCTAAAACCTCCAGATAATAATATATTTTTCTGTTTAAAAGTTGTTTGACTTGAACTACCTGTTGGGTATTAAACAGTTTTCTGTGTAAGCATACTGCTCCCCAATGGGAGTATGCTACTATTTTCCTGTTTTAACACAGCATGGTTCCTGGGTTGTGAAGACCAGACATCTGTTTTAATGTTTAATGTAGTCAGCATTCATCAGCATCCAGGAACATGTGGTACCAAAACTTGGAGAGATAGCATAGAGATTCTTATTAGTGCAATAGAATGATAAGGCCTTTAAAAATTCAAAGAGTGTTTGTGTGTAATGTATTTTGGACAAACATTTGAAGAAATATGTATTTTGGCATTCTCAGTAAGGCTTGACTACGTAAGGAAACATTTGTGAAGAGTAAATGATGTTGGTTGCTTCTTCCTCCTGGGCTTGCTTCCCACCAGCTGCCATTGATTGCTCCAGTAGCTGCCTGGCCTTGGCTAGTCCAGGGCCATCCCTTTGCATGCTAATTGATTTTAACAGCATCTGCTCCAGATTCCATTTCTCCTGTCAGTCCCTCGTGTGTCCTTATGAGCCACTTCAGCTAAAGGTGCAGTTTAAGAGCAGACTCATCAGCCAGGCTCCTCTCCTCAGAAATGAGAGCAGGTGGCAAGCATGGTGCTCTGCTCCAGCTGGGCTCCAAACTATTGAAGTGAAGTTTTTTCTTCTGTTTCAAAGTAGATCACTCTTAGTCTTGTATTTTGATTTGCAGTTGTGTATTAGTCTCTGGAAAAGCTTTTTCATATGCTTCCTTAAGACTTGAATTAGTCCACATGAGAAGAAACTCCTGCTTTGTCAGGGAGATGATTTATAAACTTCGAAGTTGTGTTGTTGTTGAGTGGTGGGTTTTTTTGTGGGTTTTTCTTTGGTCATTAACTGATTTGTATTACTGCATGTCATAAAAGATGTTGTATGAAGGACTCTGTTGAAAAGTAGAAAATTTTGTTCCTGTTATTAAACTCTGGCTGTCCAGGTTGGTTGGCTGCAGGTGGCCAAGGAGTGTAAAAGCCAGGGTGCCTGTGCTCAGTTTTGTATCCTGGTTCTAAGAAGTCTGGTAGTGATTTAATACAGAGCTGACTTAGATGAAAAGTTGTAAAAAGGTTTCATAAAAGAATACTTTCAAAATGCCAGTCACAGAAGTACAGCTACCTTTGAAATGATCAGATGAAAAGACTTGTGGATCAAAATAGGAGATAAGATGGAAAAGATTTACGAGCTTAAAAAAGCTATCTGGGTTAAATGAAGGCATTACTAACAGTTAAATACAGACATAATAGACTTATGTATTGATGGAGTACTAAGGTGAAATATTAAAAAAAACCCCAAAACATTCTTAGTAATAAAAAAATGAGATTTTTTTTCAGGTATACCATATCAGTGAGTTAAAAAACATGAAATAACCCTGTTTCAATTCTAGTTCTGCTATTAAATGTCAACCTGACCTTAAGTAAACTCTATTTTTTTTGTTCATTCTTGTTTTACAAAAAGTCAGGAGTCACTTCTACAGAACATTTTGAGCCTCCCTGGTGGAAAAAGTACTGGAAGACTTAAATGAGGTTGCTGTGATGATATAGCATCTGTTCTTATTTTATTCCATCAGTGTGTAATGGATATCTTTCTCTGTGATACACAATGTTTATATACTTCAAAAGTTACTATCAGTTGGCAGTGGAAGAGTCAACATAGCTTTTGCAGGCATCCTGTCCTGAATAAAACTCAGCCACAGTCACTGGTTGTATCTTCCCTTTTATCTTCTCACAGTGGTATCTTTGGTTTGTCAGTGCATCACACACTTCCTTCTTTTTTCTTAAACCCTCATAATCCTATTTGGAACCTTGTCTCTGTTTTTTTTAATTTTTAAAGATTTGGTGTTGGTTTTTTTTCAGATCATCCCTCAGTATTTGCTTCAGAGGCTGTGCTTTGCAATCTTTTATTGTCATGTTTCTTTTAAGACTTTGTATGTAGAGACAGATTCTTGATTTCACTTGGGCCGAAGGTTCAGTAGTAAATATAAACATGAAATTAATTTCCCTTCGAGGCGTTTCATTAGCTGGATTGCAGGTCAAAAAGGTGTTGAGTAGAAATGATTTGTAGAGATTGGAGTTTGTGCTGCCTGCCTTCATTGGCACAGTTGTGATAGAAGTCTCATAAAATTGGCTTGGCTGGGAGTGTGGCTTGGCTTTTAGAAAGGAGCAATGATGCTACAACAGTAACTGGAATAATGAAAACCCACAGCTGAGCAAATTATTTTTTTATCCTCTGCCCCTCTGTTTTCATTGTGTGTCCTGAATTTGTGTTAGTTTGGTGAGGACTGGTTGCCTCTAGTTTAGGCTAGATATTAGAAAAAAAATTCTTCACAGAAAGGGTGGTTCAGCATTGGAATGGGCTGCCCAGGGAGGTGGTTGAGTCACTGTCCCTGGAGGTTTTTAAAAAAAGACTTGATGAGGCTCTTGGTGCCATGGTTTGGCTGGTAAAGTGATGTTAGGTCACAGGTTGGACTCTATGATCTCCAAGGTCTTTTCCAACCTGGTTCATTCTGTGATTCTGTTTTCCTCATTTTCAACATTTACAATTTCTATAAGGTGTATTTGTATTTCTATTACATATTTAATCCAAATGTTAGCCAGAAGAAGGAAAGGTGTACTTTGGGGAATGAATTAACTAGTCTGATATCTTTTGAACACAGGCATTTCCAGAATACCTGATACCAGCAAACAGACAGTGGTGTTTAGAAGCTTAGAGGAGGAGTGTCAGTTTGCAGAGTGTCCCTACACAGTACAGGGATGTTTAGTGTGTGTTTGTGTGACTTGTCAGCCTGAGACAAAAGGAGGGCTCTCTCTGAAGTTGAAAACTTGTATATTTCATCGTCAACTTTATTTACCTTTTTTTTTTTAATAATTGATTTTTATTGGTAGAACTGAACTGGGAAGATTGAAACTTCTGCATACAAAGTCTAAGTGAATTTATTAATGAGCCAGAAGAGGGAGCTCAGTAGGGACAACTGGTATTTGATTTGAAAGGCCTGAGTTTTAAATACAGAACTTGACTTCCTTTCTCTTAGGAAGTTGAAAAATTAAATTGAATGCAGGCTTTTTGAGTTTTGAACTCCTGAATGTAAGTTTCTATATTTCTTTTCCTTCTTTGGGTCCAAACTACATTTCTTGAGTAGTTTGTTAATTCTTATTTTTTTCTCCTAGTCCACTTAATGCTTGTTAACATCAATTCAGTACAATCAGTGGCTGAAAGTCATGCTCTTAACATCCCCACCCCAAAATCTTTCTTTAAAGCATTAATTAATGTTGGCTAATGAGCAGGTATGTTTATACAAATGCATATGCTTGTCTATGCAGCTCAAGACATGAACAATGAGAAAGTGATTGCAGAGAGAAACATCAGGTCTCTTACAGACCACAATAACTTATTGTGTGTGGCTGAAACATGTTTATAACAACAGCACATCAACCTGTTCATAGGCTTTGTCTGAGAGGGCGGGCTTGTGAGTTCTGCTATTTGAAAAATATTTTGTGTTGATAGCACTGAGAAATGCAAGGACAGCAGAATATTTCAGGAATTAAGCTGCATTTTGGAAATATCCAAGAGGCAAATCATATCAGGCTCATTTTGTTCTTTGATTTCCCACTGAGCAGTTTTCTTTGTTTTGCTGTTGATCATGCTCTAGAAAATTTTTATTCTATTTCTCTTCACAGCTGTGCAGCCTTAGGCAGGGTACATGAAAATGGAGGGATATATATTGTGTGACTCTGATACCTGAACAGTCTGTCCTCAGTTCTTGCTGATTTTGAGATATTTTTTAATCCTCACATTATAGGAAAAATGCTGTGGCTTAAATGATTTAAATTTGGACCTAATTCTGTGCTAAAATGTAGATCTCACTACCCATTGAGTGCTGGCTCAGTGCTGTGACAGCTAACAAAAGGTACAAACAGCCTCCTGCTACTGAACAATTAACTGGGTTTTGGCATTGATTTATTCTCTTAATCTCTCAACAGAAAAGTTGTTCATTAACAGGAGATGAAATGACTTTGTTAGACTTGAATACATTTGGCTAATAGGAACACTCACAGCCCAAGACAAATGGAAGCAGGAATCACAAAGATGGATGTTTTCAGCACTCTGAGGGGTACCTTGATTTTATTTGATTTCTTTTTCCTGTGTGAGTAGAAGGATGCTGACTGTACCATTTAGTGCCACTGGGTTGCTTGAGGCCCCAGGGACTGGTGCTTGAGGAGCAGCATTCCCTGAAAAGCACAGTGGGCTGCTGAAGGAGAGGGAGCCAAGCTGGCAAACACCTTTGAAGATCAGATTGGGGTTCAGTGATGATCTCTGACTATTGCAACTGTTCAAGGCACTAGGCAGGGAAAAATGTTATTTCTGAAAACAGGACCACCTTATTGTATCAACCTTTTTTAGAGCTGAAACACCTTTTAGAGAGAAGTTGAATAGTCTGGAGAATGTAGTTGATGCCAAAGGAATGCTGTGTGCATATGTAATTCAAGAGTTAACTAGGAAGAATTGCAGCACTTTTCATCAGCCATGAGTTTCTCTTGTGGGGTCTTTGTCTCTCCTGATTTAAAATTATTGTCTCAATTTGAAAATGTGGTTTAGTATCTCTAGTGGAGAAAAAAAAACACAGAAAGAAAGGGGAATTGTGAGCCATGAAGCCTTTGGGTGTTTGCAGTGCAGGAGGGGTATAGGTGTTGTCATCTCACTGCAGGGGAATTTGGCAGAATAGCTTACACTGGTATTTTGTTAAGTGACTCCAGCTGTCAGTCATGTGATCAGGACTTTCACAAGAAAAAGGGACACTTGCATGTCCACTTGCACTTCTCCTGAGTGCTTGGCCATCTTTATAAACAAACCTTCACATGCTCTAGCAATCCCTGAGGACCTCAGAGTTCCTCAATGGATGGCAAACAGAGTGCCCACCCTCGGTCCCATGTAAAACTTTTGAGCAAAGAATGTGACTTGACCACATAACTTTTTTCATGAATAGACCTCTTGTTTTTAATTTGATGAGCAAGGAACTTTCCAGCCTTGTCCTTCAGCTTACAGTCTGTCTTTAATTTGCAGAAAGTTGCATTCCAGTTTTTCAGACATATAACCATTTAACAGACTTTGCTAGGACTTGAGTTACGTTATTGTGAGATTTGTGCATTTCTTTCTGTCTTTTTGTGTTGCAAAATCACAGCATAGCTGAAGTTGGCTGGGACCCTTGGAGATGAATGCAGGGTCATCTGGAGCAAGTTGTCCATGACATTGGTTGGGTTTTGAATATCTCCAAGGTTGGAGACTCCACAGCCTCTCTGGGCAACATGTTACTGTGTTTGACCACCCCACTAGAGAATTTTCTGCTCCCTCCCCACCTTTGTTTTTGTTTTTTTTTCCAATTAGATATTTAAATAACAAGCATCATGTAGTATTTTGACAACTTCCTGGAGTTAATGGATTTTCCCAACGGTCAAGTTCACTGGAGAAGTATTCTCTCCACCAGAAGTGATGGTTATGGCATTGCTGGGCAGATAAGTTGTATAGGTTCTCTTTTCCCTAAATTCTTGAAATTACAGAGCAGTAGCAATGCAACATGAGAGTGAGGGACAGGGACACAGTGGATTGATGACACTATAGTTATGTCATGCTAAAATATATATATATTTTTTTTTCTCATGCAATGGTTGTCTGTCTTAGACAAGTACACAAGAAAAATTGCTCCTTTCTAAGAAATTGGCTTATTGCCTTAGAATTGGAAAAGCTTACAGAGATACTTGAGTCTCAGCATGCAACAAATCAAGACAGATTTTCCAAGCACTTAGTGTAGGGTTTCATTATTCCTTCCTTTGTTTTCTGGAACCCTTTTGTATATGGAATAAAGCAACTTAAAGTTTTCTTTTATGGAATTAACTGCAGTTATTCTACTTAGTCTAAATGGTGTAATGTAAATTTCTCTCCTGGAACAAGCTAGTTTTTTAGGCCATAGTTCTCTTGCCACTGGAATTAGTTATATTACTGTGCAGGAATGGTATAGTATATATTTTTATTCCCCATATATCTGAATATCAAAGCACAAATGCAGAAGTAATTCTGAAATGCAGAAGTGAGGATTGATCTGCAAGGGTGATATTTAAGAAGAGGTATCTTTTTGCCTGCTCATTGAGATTCAAGCACATTACCACTGGATAGCATTTTAAGACATTTGGACTGCCTTTATTTATTCATACAGTACTGGGTTTTGTACCCCATAGTTCCAGACTAAAACCTTAGTATGTGTTGTTACCTCTTTTCTCACCGACCCAGGCCTTGAGGAGTTAGTTGCCAGGTGATTTTTCTGCTCAGTTTTTAGTTCTTCAGCAGTTTGTTCCTTCAGTTTTGTTATTCTTAAGAATGAGATATATATTCCTTGTTTTTACTCAGCATACAAGGATTGAGTTTTCTCATCTTGGAGATTAATTCCTTTGCTAATATTCCCAGAGTGGTGACTCGTTGTGAAGTTGTGGAATTGTGGAGGATTGAAGTGTGGAGAAATGAGTGAAGCACATGAGAGGGCGCTCTGTGCTCAGGCGTTCAGCAGGGCCTGGGATCTCGTTCCAGCTCTGTGCAGATATTCACATTTTTTAGATACTTTGAGGTGGAATTTCGTTGATTTCTTTCCACAGTTGGTGCTGTTCTTGCTGCCCATTGTGTGTGTCTGGCATCAGGCAGGAATGGCTGGCATGGCAGTGCTGGCAGAGCCAGTTCCTGAGGCTGCAGTGTCACTGGTGCTCAGCAGCAGGAGAGCAGCTGTTCTGAGCTGTGCTTTCTGAAATGGTTTGCTTTACTCACGTTATCAATACTCATTTGGGTTTCTTTGTATTTTAATTGTTTGCTCTAATTTTGTTACCCTAGTGTCTGTAAGCCCTTTATCCCCATCTATTCTTCTTTTTGCTACAATTACATTCTTTGCTGCTTTGATTAATCAAATCACCAACAACCACGTCTCAGATGTTTTTGGTTTTGTTCTGCAGGAAATAGTCCTGTTTTTCTTAGGCTTTGCCATCCTGGGTTTGTCCCAGCTTTCTGAATTTATGCTGTAGTTCTGGTTGGCCAAGGACTAGAATTTGAGCAGCACAAGGGAGACTGCCTAAGAGGTTGTGGATTATAAGGAGTGCATCAAGCCCTCCTCTCCTTTGAGAGTTGCCCATTGGTGGCTGAATGACAATAAAGAACAGGAGAGGGTTTGGGTGGATTCAAGGCTGCTGTACCTGGTTTCTCTGTAATAGACAAGAATGCTTTTATAAACCTGCATTTCTTGTTTGGGTACACAGGCTGATA
This sequence comes from Trochalopteron elliotii, assembly GCA_024734555.1. Lineage (NCBI taxonomy): Eukaryota > Metazoa > Chordata > Aves > Passeriformes > Leiothrichidae > Trochalopteron > Trochalopteron elliotii. The sequence goes on from JANPWX010000137.1 coordinate 381,647, forward strand.
CATCATGGCATTTCTGGGCGTCACTGGATCCTCATCAGAGACTTGTAATCCCAACCAGTCTCTGAGGAAATTAAATTAAATGGAGAGTTTGGGAGAGCAAGTAGACAGGAGAAAATACTAAAAATGGAGAAAGCAGGAAATTGCCCTGACTAGCAAGTCAGTAGGAAGCACTCAAGGATACCATTTACACAGTGTGCTGCACTGTGCCAAGGGCAAGAAAAACCAACCAATTAGCAGGGGCCTTGCTGAGAGCTCCCTGACAGCTGAAAATACATCCAGGGCTTAACATTCCATCTTCCTGGCCTTATGGTGCCAACAGGGGTTTGTTCAGGTCATTCCATCTCACTCCCTGTAGCAAAGGCAGATGTGAAGTGTCTGTGATCATGTACAAGTAGGAAATGCAGCACAGGGATGGATAATTGCTGCATTAAGCACAGGCATTTTCTGAGACAAGAGCATGATGACAGTTCAGACTAATGCAAACAGGGAGGAGGTTTGTGGCAATTATTTTTATTTCTGTAAATCTGTTGTTCTCTGAGTCGCTGCTCCGTTTGTGTCTGAGGGCACTGAGGTCTGAAAACTGCTGGGCAAAGCTGGTCACATTTCCCTTTTGCCACAAGCATCTTTGTACATGATTTCTCTTTTGCTCCAAAGAGGAAATTATAAAACTCCTTGTGTTGCATGGAGCAATAGAAATAAATGACTGATATTTCAGCTGTTATCCACTAACAGAGAATTTACTCCTGAAGTTTAAAAGAAAGGTTGAACAGTTTTGTGATTTCTGTGATGTAGTGAATAGACACTCTAGTTTCAATTTTATTTTCTGGATTAAAAATAGTTTTGAACTCTTCTTTTCTTCCCTTCAGTCAGGGATGTCAAGTTTCTGTCCTGGAAGTTAAATAACTGAATTTCTGTACAAGTTCTTAGAAGTCTACCATAGACACAAATTTTTTATGCTCTTCAGTGCAGTTGCTTTTGTAATTTCTGATGACTTTACCAGAAGTTGGCAGTGGTATGCAAATTCCTGTTTTGCTTTTTTCATTCTAAAACAGTTGAGGAACCAACTCATAGAAAAAATAGATCATATGAATATTGATGTATATTAAAAATATATAATAAAGGCATTTTTCTTAGCGTCCAGTATTGGAGAGTATTCTCCCCAGGCAGTGTATCTGATGGCTTTTGTTAGTCTTGTCAGGGTCAAAATTCTGTTCCATGTGCTTGATAGGTCTGTAACTGAAAACTGTTCCTTTAGTTTTTCTTGTGTTAGAACTAATACAGTGCTCAGTTCCCTTGGTGGAAAACTTATTTTTTATTTAGACAAGTGTTAAAGTCATGGTTTTATGATTCATTTTTAATGAACTTCTTCAAAGATGTATACCAAGCCCTAGATATTCTGGATGCTAACAAAGGGAGAATGTACTTGGATGAAACATTTGTTAATAGAAGCTTTTCTCATATGGGAAGTGGAAAGAAACTTTCTTGAAACATTGCATTAAGTGGGTACTTCAGGCATAATTTTCCAACTTTTTTCAGAGTGAAAAAGGAGGTTTAATTTTTGCCATGGGTTATGTAATCCGTATTTTACTCCTGCTTGCAGGCTTTTGTCCCTCACAAATAAGGCACACAAAGCAGTGCAAGACATAGCAGAAAGGGGATTAGACAAAATAAATGTGAATTGTACAAAATAAATAGTTTAATGATTTAATGATAATTTAATAATTACTGATTTACGTAATTAAAGGTGATTTTATAAACCCACATCCTCACAAGCACTAGGAAGCACGTGTCACAGAATCATAGAATCACACCTAGCCTTCTTCTGTCTGTTCCCTTCAGCTGATGGAGGGTGTTGGCTCTTCCATCAGAGTTGCTGTGCTGAGGCTGAAGGGCCACATTGTGGAGTTTAAGCTCTGGTGGGTATGAGATGTTTAAGCAAACAGGAACTGTGGGGACTCTTTTCCTGGCAAACACATCAGCTGTCACAGATCCAGGGCCTTTCTGTTCTGGAGGTTACATTTGAGCTGTTGTCTCTTCATTATCACTGATGGACTTCTCAAGAACTGAATTTCTGAGCCCATTTGTCCTGTGAAGCCATAACATCTAGTGGAATTCAGTTTCATAATTTTCTTAAATGTGTGAAAAAGCTGGTAAAAGGTGGTTTTGTTTCTGTTACCATGGTAACATTCAGTTCTGTGTTTGCTGGACAGCTCCCCCGTGAGTTGGGCAGAGCATGGTTGGGTCCTGCCTCACTCTCTTGGACTTTTGTAATAACTCAGGATAGGAATTCTGGACGTATTTTCTTACTTTTTTATTTTCTTTTTATTTTTCTTGCACTGTAATTCATTCCTAATTGGCCCAAAATACAAAATAATGGTTCTCCTTTGCTTTTCCTTTACCAGATGAGTAGGAACTGGGAAACAATCTAATATCAGATTTTGTTGTAAGTGTAGCCTTTAGCCCCCCTCAGTTATCACACAGGAATATCTGTAAGCTTCTTGATTACCTTTGGTTTCCATTGCTTAGACATCTTGTTTTGGCCCTGATAGCTCTCCTGCAGTGAGCCAGTGTTACTGGAGGTTTGTAATCACTAATAGTGATCAATTTTAATGACAGTTGCCCTGAATCCTCTCCCATGCCTTTAGAGATACATGTCAAGCTTCAAGGCCTCTTATTCATTTAAATCTTTGCTGGGAACACAGAGCAGTAGTCTCACTCCAGAGAATTCAGATGTGAGATGTGTTCATGTTTATTTTATGGTGATACATCTCATTCAGTTGCCATTGTTACCAGGCTGTGCAAGGAAATTACTTTTTATCATGAGTAGGGTGGATAGGAAATGCGTGCAACTGTATTTCAGGGAGTAAATTTTTCATGGTTATAGCCCATGGGTACTAAATAAAAAATGTCAGCTTCTTGGATTTGGTTGCACTCTAAAAGTGTGCTGAGAAATAATGGCTTCTGTGACTGTTTGGGAAAGGACAGATACGGCACTGAGCCCTCCTAGGCTCAAAGCAGAAAATATGTGCACTTAACTCATTTGGAAATGTTTGGTGTTGCAAGGTACAGTTACAGAGGCTTTGGAAAGCTGTAACAGAATAGGGAATGCAGCAGAAAAGGAATGTGGATAAGGGGAGTGTGTGTAGTAAATGTAGCTTTTAAAAGAGCCTAAATTAGTGTTCCAATGACTAAAAACGAAATCAGTTGCCTGTATGATTTTGTGCCCTCCCACATTTGTTCTGCTTGATCTCACACTTGGGCTGCACTGATCCTGGAGTCTGCAGAGGGAGCAGCAGTGAGCATCGAGCTCTTAGTTAATGATCCAAACCAGCAACTCACTCCTGGCTCAGACACATCCATTGTCTCTCGTGCTCTCACACAATTTCTCCTCCTAAATACTAATGCTTTTGTTCTCTTTTCTTCTGTCCCCCCCATGCAAAATTGTGTTTATACTAAACAAAACAACAAAAAAAATCGCAGAAATTTAATTTTTGTTGTTTGTAATTTCGAGTGCTCAGTACTGTTAAGTACAGTGATAAATCATATCTGGAACTATAAATATTTTTATGCATTTGTAAATACTGTGCACATTGTGTTGGGTTTGTTTGGTGCTTGATAAAAACAGGAAAATCTAAAATTTATATGAAAATAACCATCTGTATTTCACTAATTAGAAATTTACTGCAGCTTCTGTGAATTCATGTTTCATACAATCACACTGTAGAACAGAAAGAAGCAGTTTGAATGTAGGAGATCTACAACTCTCCATTCTGTCAGTCTGAGTTGAAGACAGTTTTGCTGGGAAGGTAAATGCAGTGAGCTCACTGGTCTTTCAAGTACTGAGGCCTCTGAAGGGCTTTTGTGGTACATTTAACTGAATTTTTAACTTTCTATCATGGTAAAGAAGGTAGTGTTCACATTTTAATTCAGGTACCTCTTTGAATCTCTGCAGTGCTACAACCCCCTGAATTCTGGCAGTACAACATAATGCAAGCTTGTTACCTTGTTATTTCCCTTACTTTGGGGTTGCCCCAGTCCCTTGGCCTCTGAAGTGAACAGCAGCATTGTTCAAATAGTCACACTTTCAATATTGTGTAGCCTTCAGGTTCAGCCTGGGATTGTGTTTGAGGAACTGACTCTGAAGGTGAGGTAGTCACAGTTGTGTGGGAACTTTATCTACTGTTTTTTAGTGAGGTGGCAATAATGAAGGTGGAGAAACACTCTTTGTGACCTGGAGGTACAAAAATGTTATTGCTGGAAATACACAGGAAACAGGCACAATAAAATTTTTTTGCTCTTGAAATACTTCCCAACTTCTAAATAGCTAAAAAAACCTTGAACAATATCTGGCAGGTTTTTATTTTACCTGAAAACAAATGGAGGATATGAATATTTGTCTAGTAATACAGAGAAGGCTAAATTTGCAGTCAAAAATTTAAGCAGATGTCCGAAACAACTGGTTTTTATAACCTAAAGGACCCCCAGACACTTGCACCAACAAAAGTTGTTTTGTTTTTTATTCCCCGCTCACAAAAATTAACCATCTGCTCATTAGAAGTGTTACAAATGGAAGAGCTGAAGTGGGGCTGGTATGGCTTGCAGCTTTTTGGCAGCTGCTGAGAGACATAGCAGGGTTTAGTAGTACTTTTCCTGGAATCACAGAATGGTTTGGGTTGGAAAGGGAACTTAAAGCCTGCTTGTTCCATGGGCAGGGACACCTTCCACTAGACCAGGCTGCCCCAAGTCCTGTCCAACATGACCTTGGACACTTCCAGGGATCCAGGGGTAGCCACAGCTTCTCTGGGCACCCTGTGCCAGGGCCTGCCCACCCTCAGAGCCAAGAATCCTAAGTGGCATGGAGGTGGTGATACCAGAAATAACAGAATGTGTGGGCAAATTTCCATCCCAGCAATGCCTGTGCCACACACACAGTGAGGTCAGGAGCCACTGAGGAGGCCTCTGCCACATGTCACAGGCATGTTCAATAGTGGACACCCCTGGAAGAATATTGTGAAATTTCTGGTGTTTGTACCAATCCTTGGGGAGCTTCAGGTCCATATTCTGTGCTTATTGAAACACAGAATTCACATTAAATGCCTTGGGTGGGATGGGACCTTTAAAGATCATCAAGTCTAAATATCTTTAAAGCAGATGTGCATCTGTAGGAGGTGTACAGTTTTTTGAACAAGCTGTGGGACAACAAGATATGGAGGAGATTTTATAACTGAAAAAATTTAATTTTGGTGCCTGACTGGGACATGTGCTGGGACCTGTTCCTTCATGCAGTTTGCTGGCTGTGATGTTTGAGGAGCACTTGACAATGTGTTCAGGTGCCTAATATTTCATGGCTGAGCCCTTGTGGGAGGCATCTTAGAGCTACAGAAAGTAACAGCTGTCAAGATAATGCCAATAAAGTTTAAGCAGCTGTAGGTTTACCTGCAGTCTGCTTTCCAAATAGGTTTCAGTTATCTTTGTAGTCAAATCTCTTTCCAAGATGTTCTGAAAAGTAAAAATCAAGTAAATACATGTTCAACTCTAGTTTTTTTGATACTGCTATAACTGGGGGAACTGGCTGATGCATTTCAAAGGATTAATTGGGATAATTTCTGAGTTAGTTTGATTACACATGATTATAAGCTTAGCTGTGAAGTAAGAAGATTCTCCTGTTTTTACATAACTAAATAGTAGTTGATGCTGAAAAGCTCATGCGTAGAACACTGACACTTTTCTGAAAGATAAGTATGCTAAATAAAACTGACCTTGATTTCAAAATGAGCAAGGGTAATTGCTAATAGAGAAGATGATGAATTATCTTTTATTGAGCTGGCACCACCCAGAGCTGTCACAGTGGTAGCCAGGCTGCAGGAAGGGAGAGCACCTCTTCAGACAGGTGGGGAAGGTGGGTGGACACAGCTATTAGAGGAGAGACTTGATAGCCCCCTCTATTTTGCTGTAGCCATTCCAAGAGGGTAATTAATCATGTTGGGCTATGTCTCAATGTAGGGCTGATGCACTGCATTCTAATTAAACTCATTAGTGCTCCATCTCTATGATCACAGGATAACTTTTCTTTAAAGCTTCTCTAAAGACTCTTGTCAGGAGTAACTTACCATGAAAACATTCACAGAACTGAAATTCAGGAACATAAATTTCCTTGCACTGCTGTTACAAGTGAGGAAGGGCCAGAAATATTCAGGACTCTCCGAGTCAAAACAAACCACCCTGTTACATTCATAGTAGGAGTGCCAGATTGACTCTTCCTTCTTTCAGTGTTTTTTAAATCTGGTATTTCCAAGGTCTTTTACTTTATCTGCAGTTGGGTTTCTGTTTGAATCACGTATTTTCCCAAACAAAAGTATAAAGGAAAATACATTATCCCTGGAGTATCATATGTGGCAATTAATTAATCTGAGATTTTTCCAGGGGAAGAGGTATTATTATTATTATTAAACAAAACATGTACATTCCAGTGTGAGAAACACTGCATAGTTACGTGTATATAGCACGTTTTAATCTTTATTAAATATAAAGCATATTACTTAGTTTCAACACTGGTCATCACTGAAAAAAATACTAAAATAATCATCATTTTTTGATAATAATACTGGATGAAAAGGAACTCAAGGGCATTAACTGGGTGACCTTTTTAAGAGTGCTCTGAAGTGAGTGACAGTAGCCACAATTCCTGAGTGCAGCAGGGCTTGGGAACCTTCAGTCTGGGGGCAGCAACAGGAAAAAATTGCTTTTTCATTTGGTAGCACAGTAACTTGAAATCATGCAAGTGCCCTCATTTTTCTGTTCTGGAACATTAGACTGATATCTGGAAATGCTCTGGTGGCAAGCAAAGGAGATGTCAGTGGAATCACTGTATCTAGATATGCAAGTACTGTCTTGGGAGAAATGGATTTATGGGCTGCTGCTGCCTCAAGCCAATGTGCCTGGTAATTTGTGATAGACCTGGCTGCTGGCTTTGTCCTGTTTCTGTGGATAACCTCTGAGTGACCCTTCCCTGATGAGTGACTTGGCTCTTCTGCACGAGACCACTTTGCATGAGAAGAAAACTGAAATTTGTCATTTTGAAATATCAGTCTGTTGCAATTTTTCTCCACCCTTTGACAATTAAGCCCTATTTAGGAGGAATCAGGCCTGGAGACCTTGTTTTTCACCTCTCTTAGTGAAATTATTGCAGGGAAATCTTGCAGCCTTATCTCTCATTGTGACTTCATTACCAAGTTGCAGTATCTGTATGTCTGTTTCCTTCTGGCTGATTAGTTTGGGATTGATAACAGGAGTTGGAACAGAGAGCCAGTTTTGGTAAATTCCAGGGTCTAATCATGCAGCAGTTTTTGGCTCCAGAGCTCTCCACCAATGAGTGTGTAAGTCATGGACCTTTGCTCTTAGCATTTGTCTGCCTTTCTTTAAAAGGTTTTGAAAGATTTTGAACATGAACATTTTTCAGGTAATAGAATTATTTTTCTTCTGATTTGCCCTGTAGTGTAGAACCTATTTTCTTAAGTGTGCCAGAGAGCTTCCTTGCTGCTAAGGCAGTGTTAAGTAATGAGTATGACACAAGATGAGCCATTAATCCCATCTCCAGAGAACAATCAATCTGTACAGTGCCACCTACCATTACCCATAGCAAAGAAAAACAAATGTAGGTTTCTTTGAGAAATACAGATGTCCCAGTTTTTGGGTTGTTAAAGAGTTAAAAACCCGCTGTGAATAAAAGCAAAAATGGTTGTTCTGCTGAGAAGTGAGTAGTTACAGCTTTGTGCAAAGAAAAGATCTGTACAGGCAGGGTAGAAGAGAGGCAATTTAGGAATGATTTGAAAACTGTTGTTGAGTAATGGGTGTGAGTGGGAGAGAGTGCAGCGCAGCAGATGAAACACCGAACAAGATTTTGCAAGGGGAAAGCTTTTGGGGCTGGAAGTTCGCCCTGTTCCCCACAGGGATGCTGGGGCTCTGTTTTGGTGGTCTGTACAGTAGAGACTGCTCTTTGGCAGGCTGAGCAGTGCATGATGTCATGGGATGCAGAACACATGCACGGAGAGCCAGGAACTGCTGTTCGCGCCGCGGCGCTGCCAGATGTGCGCGCTGAAAAAATGGAAAAACCATCTTGGTAAAGATGCTGAGAAATGTCCTGTGCTGAGCCTGGCCTCAGCCATGGTATGTGCAGAGTACAAATAACACTCCGTGGGGTTTCTCAGTCCTGGAGCACAAGTTTTGCTCTTGGGAGCAGCCTGTGTGAAATGCCTTTCCCAGTGTTTTTCTGAGATGAGCTCGGGGAAATTCCTGTTTTGTCCAGAAAACATACTGAGGGCTTCTTCACAGGAATTGCTTGCAGCAAAGGAGAATCAAAGAAATCTATTGACTCCAGTTTTCATTTGTACTTCCTATTAAGAATGGTTCTACATTCCAACAGGGGCTCTGCTGCCAGACATTGCTCTCTTTACTGATGCACAGCTCTCTCTGCAGATTAACTGGCCTCCAGGAATTATTTGAATCTCTTACCCAACAGTGCTTCATATGCAATAAAGCCAAAGGTGGGTTTAAGCTTTTCTGTATTTCAGGGTGAAAATACGAGGTTTTCTCCCCCTAGATATTTTTCCCCTGTATTTTGAGGTCAACTAAAAATATTTTTATTCAGTACAGAATATGTCATCTGGTCATTGGTGTACAGAGAGTTAAATATAGCTTTGCTTCTCCCTCCTTTTGCACAGGCTCTAATTAAAGGGAGGAGGGGAGATGCTGGAAGGCAGCAACAGGAGAACGCCTACAGAAAGTCAGGAATTCTTTATCCAAATGGAGCAACATTTCAAGCTTGAGAGATTTTTTCTGTTTTATATTTTTTTTTATGTTTACTGATGGATTTTTCCTGCTAAAAGGATCATTGCTAACTAAGAGTATTGTAGTCTTGCTGGTTTGTGTACAAGACTACAAAGAAGTCTTCTATAGTAGTCACACAGGTAAATTGCCACTCTGGAATCTTTGGATCTGTGCAATTCTGAGGGATCTATTTAAGGGCACTCTGATTGTTGCCTCAGAGGAATGTGAGATCTGTGAGTTGCCAGAAGGTTCATTCTGTACACTTGTTGAGTAGAAATTGTTGTGCTGAGCTCAGAGACTGTACCACAGCAGGGATCTGGTTTCTCCTGTCTGGGATGCCCAGGCATTTCTGCCATGCTGGTGAGGACTAGTGCTGGCAGTGACATCCCCTCCTCAGAATGTGATGGTGATGCTCCAGCTGGACAACTCAGGAGGCAAATTGTGTTCTGTGCTGTTTTAGTAAGGAAGGGCACAGTCCTGTAAGTGTCCCTGTGCTTGGATAGGTGTGATAACTGCTCCCAGACTTCAAGGCATAAACTTCTAACAAGTGGCATCAGAAAGGACTTTTCTTCCTCATAAACAAGATGCACCATTTGCTGTCTTCTTCATGTTGTAGAAGATGGATCTACAAGAGGTATGTTCCCAGATTTTGTCTGTCTGTTCTCTTAGAATGATCAGGACACCCAGCAGGATAAATTACTGATTTAATAGGCCAGGCTGTTAGATTTAGGGACCAACTTGTCTGTCTGATATAGGGTTCCTGTAGGACCTCAGTTGAGGCTAGCAACAAGAACTCTATATTTTGTTTTTTAATAAACTGATTTTTATTGAACCTGGAATTATTTGTAATAAAACGTTGTAAAACTGTTTCAGTTTTAGGATGTTGAAGTCATGGTTATTAGGCCTAAGCCTTTATACAGCTTAATTAGAAGGAGAAGCATAACAGCAGACTTCTCTGAAGTGTAAATATGAGCTTATTGGCAGCCTTTTACCTAAACTCTGATGTTTATAGAATGGTGGTTGGGCAGCAGTGTGAAAACCTGACAATCACTGCATTTCTGACAGCCTGCTGCCATGTAATGTTGAACAGTGAAAGTCTGTGCCCAGGCAGAGAGAATACATCAAACTAATTTGTCTCTCTTTTGTCTGTCATTGCTTGTACATGCAGCATATAAAGAAGGCATCATGTGTAGCAGTGGAATTCAAGATCTGTTGAGTCTTTTCCATTTCTCCTAGACCTTAATAAATTGAAAAGGTTTTAGTTAATTCTTCCCCTTTCTTATTTTTGTTTATATCATTCAGGTAATTCCTTCCCATGCTTGTTTTTTTAATATTTCTGACACGCATTCAGAACTGCTGTCAAAGCTACTGTGTATCAGGTTAAAGATACTTACCACAATCTTTTTTTTCAGCTATAACTACTTAATTGCATTTCAGTTTTAATTGTGTTTTCTGTTCTGCATGATGGGGCCTGGGCTTTGGGGTCTGTGGATGACACCAGAGTCCTTGTTCCAAGGGGTCCAGACACATCAGCAGAGAGTTTCTGGGGAAGCAGATAATCTTATTTTTTCTTGTTTGCCCTGTGCCTGTGCAAAAAGCCTCTGTTTATAAGGTATCTGCTGATAATCTCACTTTTTAAAATGGAAAAATCTGTGCTGGAGAAGAAGAAGGGTGAAATGAGTACAGGTGACTTTTCAAGACTGGGTTTGTGCTTCTGCGTCTGCTGTGGGGTCACCTTTTGTAATAAAACTTCAATAAGAAAAGATGCTAATTGCAAAAATAGATTATGGAGTAATCTAATATCTAGTAATTAACTTCCATTTACATAACCTTCATAAAAGTATCTTAAATCAATCTCTTATCATCAGTAAACACTTTCATGTAGGTGCAGATTGAATATTTTTGATTCTTGCAAATAGCTCACCCCTCACCTTTCCTGTCAGGCATGAATGAAAACTGTGCTGCATGGTTGACTCCTTCTGTTTCTCCATAGAGAAGAATTTTAGTAGCACTTATGCTTGTCCAGTGCTGGGTGTTTGAGCACATGAAGGTAAATGAAGCAGATATGTTTTGTATTTTTAGGTTGGAGCCAACAGCTGTCCTAGTTATTCTTAAATGCTCTCACAACTCTGTGCAGGAAAATGCCAGTGAAGTCAGGTTCTGACTAAATCTTGTGGGATGTAGAGGTGTGCTGGCTTCACTGTTGTGGGACAAAGCTGGCTGGGGTTCCCTTGGTCACTGACAGGGTCTCAAGTTCCTATTTTGGTATTTCCTCCTAATTTTCCTGTTTGAAGTAGTGAAGCTAACTAAAACTGCATCAGAAACCCTTCATTGTTGTGCTGAATTGGAGATAATTCTTCTCAGCAAACTGCACTAGAGGATTGTTTTAGATCCCTCCCAACTGGAACTGTTCTATTCTAAGACTCTTAGGTGTGACTCCTCAGAGAGGCCAAATTACCTCTGCTCCAATGATTTCAGTGATGCTGTAGGGTTTTACAGCACCTTGTGGTTGTTTCCCCCTTTTGAAATGGTTATCTCTGATGTGGCAGTGACAAGGTATTCTTCAGATTAACTGTAGCCTACAGAAGGAATTGCTCTTTGAACATCTATCTTTCTGAAGATTTATCTGATTCTGGTTTTGAGGGTTCATTGGCTGTCTGTAGACACTTTGTCATTGTAGAGGAATTCACTTTATTTCTTTCCTCTGTTCTCTTACTGCTGCAGCAGTGGAAAGGGCAGCTGTGAGATACAGCTTGCTGTACTTTGGGAAGATATGGTGCTGCATATGGATAAATTGTGTCACATCTCTTATTCATACAGTCCTGACTGAAAATGTGAACAGACACAAACAAAATTCCTGGTGCACATTTTACAAGAAAGTTCAGCAGGTGAACTGCCTCTCATTCTAAATCAGTAAGAGAAGAGTCCTTAGAGAGTTTTAAATGCTGTTTCTGACTGATACAGGATCTTTTGTTGAGTATCTCAGGGCTCAGGAGTAGGATAGCTTGTGTAATATGCTTACATTTCCACTGTGTGGAAGCGAAATTTAGGATAGACAAACCAGATATTTTATAATACAATAGTTTTATTGTGTAGCCCTTTCAGACAAAGCTAAGAAATAATTTTTATTAAAACTTTTCATATGCTTTTATTATTTCTTTAAATTTAGAAGGTATGTCCTGAAAATGAGGACAAATTTAATGTGCAGGGTATGTCACTAAACCCTTAACTCCCTCCCTGCTCACCTGTGAGCTCCAGAAGACATAATTGTTAAAGCAATAACTTTGACTCTTAATTTATTTTATCTTTCAGTTTCTTCATGTCATTGTGTATCTGAAGTCCACCTCTTTAGGAGAAGTGTCTAAGTGGGGATGTCATTTTAAACCATAACTGAAAGGTTTCACATTTAGTTTGCTGTTAGGGTTTGGGACCTTGTTGATTCCTCTAGTGTATTGATGGATCTGTTTCCTCAGTGCAGGAGTGTCCTTAAAGGTACCACAGCCATCCTCTATCCTGCTTGATGTTATTTCATGTTCAGACACAGAGTTCCTTCATTTCAGCACCAACCTTTCATTTGAATCAATTGCCTCTTTCACCAAATGATCATCTCAGGCCTTTAGTCCAAGCAGCATCATACCAGGAAGGGCAAGATTGTTTTCAGTCTCACTGCTGTCTTCATGTAAGATAATATAGCTTGCAACTAGGTTTTTTGGAAAGAATTCATACAAATACGTTTAAGGTGTACTGTGAGGAGCAGGCAAAGGGGACTGTCTTGGGGAATAAAAGCAGTGTTTTGGTTCTGGAACCTGGTAACATTGTAAGTATACCTAAAACACAATTAAATTTGTATAGCTTTCTCCACAAAATTGATGTAAGTCATCCATTTTGGGCTAGTAAGAGCTTATTTGAGGCTGTTGTGCCCACAGAGATGCTGATGATGTGAGTGCTGGCAGATCCTGTGAATGGTTGGAGTTACTGGGTAAGGTGTGAGAATGGGAGGGGGCAAGGGATGAAAAACAGCTCTCCTGGTGAGAAGTTTCAGGTGTTAGTTCCAGGTGATTTATTTGGCTCTTCCTTATGGAAGTTGGCAAGGGAAGACTGGGAGAGGACCCTTCTCCAGCAGAGGACAGATAGCAGAAAGGGTACTTTTCTGTGCATCTTTGCCTTCCAAGTATTGCTTTGGCCCACATCTTGCCTGAATTACACTTGTCTCCATAGCAGCAGTAATTGTACTTCCTATGGAAAAAAGGAGGGGCAAGTCATAATTAGAAGCAGGTCCCAAACATGGTTTTCTGCTCAGGATCATGTAAGGGTAGAACTGAAGCCTCCCTAAGCCAATAACAGAGTCTGAACACTTCTGAAAGCAAACACCTTCCTTGGAAAGATGCAGTTAAAATTTAGACTATGTTTGCTATCCATTGAACTACAGAAATACATTTTGCCATAGGACTATCACACAGATATTTCACAGGCACATCATGTTTGTATAATAAACAATTGAGGTGCCAGCAGAGACTCTCACTGTGCTGTGAGGGGAAGGACAATGGAACAGGGCACTGTGGGCACTGCTGTTCTCCCTTTCTCTCTCTCTCTCTCTCTGATTTTCACCTCTCTTCCCCCTGCTATCACCCCCATTTTCCCTTCTCCAAGGCATGGAGTAGGATTTTAATTTGAAACACCAAAGGATGGTGTGGATAATGATGGAGTGTTGACCCTTTATTTCCTGAAGGGTGCGAAATAGATGGAATTTTGTCAGAAGGCTTGGTGTCTGTTAATTAAAATAGAATTGCCTGATTCCTGTAGGGAAGGGAGTTCCCTCCTCCTAGAGAAGAATTTTCTGAACTCCTTTTTCCCTCTTGCAGGCCACACTTGCTCAGCAGCTGCTGTAGCTCATTCACTCCTGCAGTCTCATCTGTAAACCCTTGCAAGGTGCTGTATCTGCCTTCAGCACTCTGGCTGGAGGAAGGCAAAGTGACAGACACAGAATCACTGTAATGAATCGAAAACTGCTTTAATAAATTCAGAAATTAAAGGACTTGATTTCATTATCCTTCCTGAATTTGCCAAGGGGCTTGGCTGTTAGGAGCTTGATCTGCAGTGCTCTGGCTGTGTGGGTGTTACTGAAGTGCTGGCATCTCACACGCTGCCAGCCCAGGCAGTACACAGGGAAGAGCTCTGAGTCTTCATGTAGCTGCTGAACACTGTCCAATTTAGCTGCTACCTTAGTAGAATGACACAATGAACTGAATTCTCATACTGCTTGGATAGCCTCACTAGCAAACTGCCTAACAAACCATCTCCAACAGGAGCTTTTCCTACTTGCAGTGTATGATTGCTTCTGGGTGATGCTCACTTGGGTTGAGCAGAGGGAATTTCAGGGTGTAACAAAAGTATCAACTTAGAAGTTTATTGAAAATGAAGGATTATGCAAGAAATATCATGGTATATCAGACAGTTCTTGGTTCTTGCCAAAGATTTATTTGAAGAAGACACTTGGAAAGGTTTTTTAGCTATTGAGTTGTAAGGTTGAGAGCTATCAGATATGTCTGATACTGCACAGCTTGCTTCTGATATTCACTGACTGTACAAAAGGAGGACCATATATTGGACTGTCAGATCTACAATGCAAATTTTAAAAACACCAGTTAATCAAGGAAAGTAAAAAAAAAAAAAGATTGGTGTAGGCTGTCATTTTGCTGGATAATTTTGTGCCAGCTGACTCAAATTATGACCATTATTCACTCTAAAGTAGTAAAAGGAATAAAATATGTTTATTTATGTATTTCCTTTTTGCTAGACCTGAGACAATTGGAAGTAGTGTCACCTTTATCTTAAGTTCCTTAGGAAGCTTAACTCACAGTCCAGTGCATCAGTCAGGAGTCACATTCAGGGAGGGGTGGGCTTTGATGGTCACAGCTTCTTTACACAGTTTTGCCATAATGGGCAAGAAGTCCTTCATAACAATGTTTAAGCCATTAACTGTAACATTTCAATCTCTCACAACAGCTCCTGCATGCTTCCACTTAATTATCCTTACTTGGGAAGAATTTCAAAAACCTCCTGTTGATTATGTCAAAACACCACATTTTGTAATCTGTCTGTGAATTTGATGAGGCTTCATTCTGACAGCCACGTGGAGAGTGTCATTGTCTGATGCTGAGCACTTATTTGCTTGACTCAAGCACCGACTGCTTTGTACAGAACTCTTAAGAATGGTCAATACCTGTTTTTCAATGTATGGAAATCTGTGAGTTTCAGGGCCCACGGCTCTGCTGTTGCTGTAATAGAAGGGCAGAGCTCTGTGAGACACTAACTCTGGGGAGTAAAACCAGCAGGAGTTTCTTTTCTGCTCAGCCACACCTGTTCTTTTCAGTCCCGAC
>JANPWX010000137.1:401824-481963 GCA_024734555.1 Trochalopteron elliotii
TTTTTTTTTTTTTTTTTCGTTTGGGAAAGCCTGCTTTAACCAGCAGGGCTCCTTCTGTAGCATGTTGTGTGATACTGTGTCTTACATCAGGGAAGAAATAGAAATCATATGTGAAAGGCATGAGAGTGTCTCTGGCTGTGAGTGTGAGACACGAATAAACGGTGTTAGACTGTCCTGGTTGGAACGTGCCTTGTGCCACTGCAGCTCCGGGTGATCTGCCAGGCTTTGTACACTGGTACTTCATCTCTTTTTAGTCTGATGTTTTTCCTTCAGGATTTTTCAAGCAAGTGATTGCACCTAGTGAGAGGAGTTCTTATTTCAAGTCATTGTCTCGAAAGAAGGATAAACAGATGACAGTCAAGCTTGGTGGGAGTGTCGGTGCATTTTTCAGGCTCCTCTGTGCCTCCTTTCAAACTGGTTTTAAGATGTCTACAAGCTGTAGATTTTTAAGTGTCTGTTTTTACTATTTTCAAGTGAATGTGCAGTCACTCCTGTGGTTACGGCTGTGGAAACCCCTCCAGGCCATGGTTACAGCTGTATTGACTGAACCACTGAAATATTATTCTTGGCTGTTGGCTGGACTCCTCAGCTCTGGAAGATTCTGTTCAGAGTGTCAGGATTCACTCGGCAGTATTGGCTCACCCACTTGTGCTTAAATCACCATGTCAGATGGTTGTTTTTTTTCTCTGCATTATTGTCTGTGTCCAAGTCGAGTTGATTTTGGGCAACCGAATTCGATTGCGTAGAGGGTACACAAGACAGCTGAACTTCTCTGAACTGTCAGGCATCTTGCTTGTCTGAGCAAAAAATAATTCCTATTGCTGATGTGATGTGATGCAGACTATGTTCATGTTGGACTGGGTCATGTTTTCAGCTGTAGCCCCAGTGAATCTCAGCAGAGGTTATTTGGTTCGTGCTGCCAGCAGCCTCACGTGAGCACGGCTGGGATTTCTGCTGGCCCGGTGCCTTTGCAGTGCTGCCGTCATGGGCTGCTCAGGGTAGCCTCAGGAAAGGGGCTCGTGCAGGCCACGCAGGAGGTTCTGCTGCCCCAGGTCTGAGTGGCACAGAAAATGAGGCAGTGCAGCACTGAGTGGTGCCACAGCCCCTGGTACTGCTGGTCCTTTCCTCAAGTGACTTCTGAGAAGTCATTTGCCTGCCTTGTTTGTCCCTGTTACAATACCCAAATAAGAGAGCTGAATGCCTGTGCTCCTTCACTGGATCAGGAGTCTCCCTTGATTTGTTTATACTCGTGTTCTTTTGCCTTACCATGTTTTTATTGTCAGATGTTTAAGGTGTTTTGCTCATTGAGAGATATTTGCTTTCACAGCTGTGAAATGGTGCTGTATAGAATCTCATGCAGTTTATTAGTCCTGTGTGTAACCCTGGAGTATGCTCCTTTGTCTGGTGATTTCTCAGATACAGCTATTGCCTGGAATGTGTAACGGGTTCTCTTGCCTTCAGCAAGTGAAAACCTGAATTTGCTTGTGACTGAAATACTCCTGTTCTGTTGTAAACCGTGTGTGTTTTTAAGTTTAGAAAATTACTGTTGTTTACTAATTTTTTCCCACAAGCATCAGAACTAATAAAGACTCTTTTCCTGTGGACTTTGGTGACTCACCTCTGGTTTCACTTCCTTGCAGGCTCCCCCTGCATTCTTGTCTTCTAGTCCAGAGCAAGGTCCATGCTGGCCAAGTGCCCTGAGACACAGGCAGTGGGCCCAGGAGCCAGGGGCTGCCAGCACAGTGTGTGAGTCTGTTGCCTTGGGAAGTCAGGCTGGAATTCCAGCATGAGATGTCCCCTGTGTTTGGGTGAGCACAACTGTGCTGACAGTCTCTCAGGAACCAGTAATTATACAGGATCTGGCTGCAGCCATGACAGATTCGTTGCATTGATCATATTCTTTGAAAAGTGTAAAATCAGTCATGTCAATGTGTTCAGCAGCGCAGTTCTTAGGAATTACATAGAATCATAGAATTGTTATGTTTGGACAAGATCACCAAGTCCAGCTGTCAACCCTGCATCACCATGTTCACCACTAAAGCATGTACCCAAGTGCCACATCCACATGTTTTTGAGCACTTCCAGGGATGATGACTCCACACATACCCTGTGCCAGGGCTGGACAACTCTTTCCATGAAGAAATTTTCCCTAATATCCAACCTAAACCTTCCCTGGTATAACTTGAGGCCATTTCTTCTTGTCCTGTCTCTTGTTACTCAGGGAAATAACCCCCAGGTGGCTTCAGCCTCCTTTCAGGGAGATGTAGAGAGTAGAAGATCCCCTCTGAGCCTTCTGTTCTCCAGGCTGAGCCTTCCCAGCTCCTTCTGTTGCTCCTCAGATTTGTGCTCCAGATTCTTCCCCAGCTCTGTTCCCTTCTCTGCTGACCTGTTCTATGATCTTCTCTGGCACTGAGGGCAGGCTGACAGTCTTGTAGTTCTGGAACTAAATCTTTCCCTTATCAAAACCTCTTTTTGAAGCTTTCTTCGGCTCCAGGGTAGAGTTTGCTGGCAGAGCCACGTGTGCTGTGCACAGGATGCTGGTCAAGCAGTTCCATCAGTGAAATGGTGATTTTTGCTGGATCCCATTGCCCTGGACTGGCCTTGGGCTGCTCTGACCTGTTTCTGGCTGGGATTTGCTGCAGCCTCTGGGCTAAGAGGAGGAAAGGATGGTGTGGATGGTGGTGTGGTCGTGTTGGCTAATGCAGAGCAGTGAATCTGTGGATAATAATAAAAATATCATTATACTTGTGAGTGCATAATGGGGTACTGGAGTTCAGATGAGAGCACTCCTTTCTGAGCTGTTCAAGCCAGTAAGTTATGTAAAGTGGTGCTTCATGTTTATGAAATGTACCTTGTTTTTATGTAGGAGCAATGTGGGAAATTCTGCCTGCTTGTGCCTGATAACAGTAACTGGTTTAGATACTAAACAGAATCACATATAGGAGTCAATCGATTCTGTGACTAAATGCTGGATGAAACCTGAACTGACTGTGGTGGGTGTGGATGTCATGAAGGATTCAGTAAATCATCAATAGCAACACAGTACTGAGCTGAGCTATCCCTTTGTTCCTGACTGCCACAAGTTAGGCATTTTTACCAAGAGCATTTCAGTAAGAAGATTCATTCATGTGTAGTGCCTCTGTGTACAAACAGCTTCATCAGTTTTCCTGGAGTACAGAAGAAAATATGCTCTTAGTAAATGCAAATCTCGTTATCTCTCTGCCATAACTTACTCTCTTGGAGTTCTGTGTTGTTTTTTTGACTCTGAATCTGTATATTATGGTATGTCCAAGTCCTCTGTTTGGATTTTCAGTATGTGCTTGAGACTGGAATAGTGCATTTCATCTTGGTCACTGTGTAATAGTAGGATCCAAAAGCTCAGATTTTTTTTTCTTTTAATCTGTAACTTCGTGCCACCATTCCTGGCTCCATCTGTCCCTGCTGCTACTGAATCTGGGCACACACATCATGTTCTGCATGGGAGAGGAGCTGTTTTCTCACTGTGCGTTTGGAGCTTAAGTGGGGTTGAATGGGAGTGTTTGGGTTCCTGGGACAACCTCTGTTATTCACTAGAAACAATGAAATACCTTTTTTGTGACCTTGTTCTTGTCAGTAATGATGTCTGTGTGACTCTTACAAGCAAGCACTGTGGGGAATCTACAGTGATTGCAATCTGTATTGTATTGCAGCTACAATGTCACAGGCCTTTTCCATAGGGAATGGAATGGGCTGGCTCCTGGGTGGGCTATCGGTGTAAAAGTCACTTTTTCACTCTATTGTGGGGCGAAATGGGTTATGCTGTGGAAAAGGACTGGGGAATGCTTGCAGGGCTGATAATTCCTGAAGAGGAGAATGAGCTTAGCTGACCTTGGTGTCCTTCTCTGGGCAGGTTGGCAGGTGATGAACAGCACTGAGATTGGTTGCATGAGGATTTAGTGATGTGGCAAATGCCATGGTTTTTCTAAGCTGGAAAATCAAACTCATTTTCCAGAAATTTGTTCATATTAGGTGAAAATAAGCAAATTGATTTTTTGGAAAATATTTTTCCCTTTTTTCTTCCCCTCCTTTCTCACCCATGGTTCTTTCCCCACTTTCATAACTGGCAGTTATCAGAGGAGTATTCACGAGCTTTCCTATTTTATATTTCTTAAGAGACTTTTAAAATCTACATCTACCCTCTTATATGCTTAAATAAACAGAAATGGATAGTATTCCTGACCTGTTTAATATTGCAGATCTTTTCCATTTAAGGCAATACAGTCCTTGGCTCTGGAATGATGTTATGCCTGAATTCATAGTGATCTGAGCTGGTAATCCGTCATTGTGCTCTGATGGACCACTGTCCTGCCTTGCTCTTAACAATGAAATCAAAAAGCTGCTTTCAGAGAGGGGAGAGCATGAGGGCACCTCCTCGAGGGGAAGGCTGACTGGGTGGGAACTCGGCTGATAGGGCTGATTTGAATATTTCCAGTAGAAAAGTCTGCAAAATCCTGATCGGTCTTACCCCATTTCCCACAAATTTCTGTGATGAAATTTACACTTCATAATTACAGTGCCTTGTCTAAGCTTTTTTATATCTGATAAGAGTGTCTGTATCTTCACTTCCATTCTTATGGGTACAGTAAGATATGTGACATCTGCTTGGTGTTGCAAGCTCTTTTTCTGTACTGTGTATAGCAAAGATCCAGCAACTTTTGAGGGGACAGTCCCCCCAAACATTATCATTTTGTCCCTCACTGTCAAATTGCTGTTGCCTTTGTCATCTCTTGTACTTGTGCTTCAGGATCTCCTGCTGTATGGATGATTGACTTCCACCTGTCTGTGACCATTTAGGGGTTTTCTACACACTAAACAGTCTTTGATAATACTGTTTTTACTGTTGGGTCAGTCGTGGGCTCTGGTTAGCTGCTTTGCAAACTCATGTTCTGCAGTGCCTGGAAGATGCTGTGCTATGAGCAAGCTCAGCCCATCACTGGTGGCTCAGGTGCTGCAGAAGATCAGTGAACACTGTGCTCCCCTTTCCACAGGCTTGGAGCAGGATCTGTTTTGCTGTACTGCTGGAAGGCTGAATTGGGATATTATACAATAACAGAGATGTCTGGGGGCAGCAGCAGTCCAGTGGATTCTGTTCCCACAGCTGGTCACAAGAGATGTGGGATTGTACATATTTGCTTATGAAAAATGGTGAATAACTGACATTACATGTTCCTGACAGACATTTTCCTTATGCACAAGCAGAACAGCTGACAGACATTTTCCTTGTGCACAAAAGCAACAAATGCAAATATTAGTTTCTTGTAACCTCTGGTATTTTGTTTGCATTTATACAGTTTTTTCAAATACTGGAGCAGCTGTTGCCATACTTGTCCTTATTGCCCAAAAAGGAATGCATATCCAAATGCTGCCTTGGAGCCTTTGATTCACTCAGCAGAAAAGAACTGTATGTCCAATATGCAGTGTTATAACTGATCTTCCTTTGATGTAATCTGTGGATGTGATCTATTCCTCCTCTTCTGCATGCACTGTTAAAAATCTGTATCTTTTAGGCTTTTATTAAAACCTAATGATAGGAGCATTAAGTAGGGTTTGGTGAGTCTTGTTAATGTTATCAAAGATAGATGCATATTTTGGCAGAGCAGAACCGTAGGTTAATCAATGTGATGGCAACATAGAATTCTCCAGGAAAATATTCCTCCTCTATTTCCTAAATAGAGCATTTGATGGGAATGTCCTTTGCAGTAAGTGCTGTACTACAGAATTGCAGTGTAGAAGATAATTATTACTTGTAATTATGGAAATTTCTGCAAGGGAAATAGTTTGAATTTGTTCCTGTTAGGAAATGGAATTGCTCTGCTTGCAATATTTGAATCCTTTTAGATGATTAATGCAATCTTCTTTAATTCCTGTGTGTGGGCCTTGTAACCTTCTGATACACCTAAAACCATCCCTTCAGTCCTGCTCATCCATTTGAATTTCTACTAAGGCTTACTTTGGTTTAGAAGAAAAATCCATGACATGCACAAAGCTTCTCTTAAACTGGGTCTGTTACTTCAAGAGCTGACAAAAGAGGTTAAAAATGAGCATGAAGTTAGATGTAGGTGAAGGTGAAAGAAGAGGATGTGATAGCTGGCTAAGGTCAGAACTCATGCCTTATAGCAATGTACATACAATATGTACATTGTGCCTGCACTGCACTCTGGAGTCAGGTTGGATTTGTAGGCACTGCTCTGCACAGATCATCTTCTTGCTGTATTTGTACATGTTTATCAGAGTTCTGTATTTGAATTGAACACTGGAAACTAATATCATGATTTGAAGTCTTTCTGATTAGTTTCAATGTCACTTTGTGATGTTTTGTGGAAAAAATGAAGTCTTCAGCTGCCAGATGACATTAGTGCTTTTTAGCATATTTGTAACATTCTTCTCTGTGTTACCTTATTTAAGCAGAAATACCCTGCTCTGGTAAATCGACCCTTGTAATAGGGATTGCTGGGTCAATTTGTAAGATAAGCAACAGCTTGTATTGCTAAGTATATTTAGCTGGAACTTGGAATATTAGTTTGACAGGAGCAGCTAAGCATACAAATCTGAGAAAATACAGGCAAGATGAAATTGTGGAATTCCTTGATACAGGTTGGATGGACTGGTTCAGCCATAGAGTGTTTGGGAAGGAGAGCCTGCCTCTGGAGGGATGGAAAAGGATTCTCTGTGTGAGTTAAACACAGTGGTTCATAACTGGGCTTAATGTGGGGCAAGCCCAACACAGAGGGATTTTTTGCAGAGATGCTGGATTGAAAAGGCTTGGAGTAATGAATAGGGAAATGTTCTCAGATTGCTTGCTCCTATGCTGCAAAAACCAGGGCTTTATAAATAATAAAATACCTGTCTGTGTCATCAGTTTAATTGGAATAATCTCTGAGACCATTGCTCTTTGGTTAGCCACATTTAAAAGTGTCAGTAACATTCCTAGTGGGATATTTATTAAAGCTGTATGGAGTGTGCTATCAGCATAGCTTGAGTTTGTTCCCCAAAAGCACAGCTGCCCTGGCCAGAGCTGCTCCCTGCTCATCCTGGGGCAGGCAGGGATGCTGTGTGGATCCAGTGCTGCTTGGGAGTGCCCCTAGGAAAGTGTGTTTTATTGCAGGGAGCTTGGTTCCTCAGCACCTCACTGTACTCCAAGCCTTGGTGTTACTGATGGGATGGTTTTGGGATTTTTTTTTTGTTTTTTCTTTTTTACATTGAGTACTAAGTTGTGTTTTCAAAAAGCCTGGTTTTTTTCATTATATGAAAATACAGGTCTTCCTGTCAGAGTCACTTATTGTTTCTTTTATTCTTGTTTTTATTATTTAGTAGCTCACTACATTTAATGGAGTAAATAAGGATTGTGAGATGAACCTAAGTGTGACAACTTTCTGCAAACTGTGGTTGCATGCTTTCCAGAGCAGCACTAACAATTCAGTGCCTTCAGCTATTTGAATAACTCACATCTAGGCTTGTTTAGTTTCTTGCCTGATGTATGCTACATTGAAAGAAAATTGCACAGCTGACATGGGATTGTTTATGGGATAGGCTGGTCTGAAGCTCTGGAATCAGAATTAGCTGTGGTGCAGGGTCCAAAGGGATTGTACAGGTCTGGGAGCTGCCACCACCTCAGATTGAGATGCTGTGTATTTGTAAAGAAGCATGCCAAAATGTATTCTGAATTAAACAGCCGTCAGAGGGATAAAACCAACTGTCTGATCTCCTGGGAAACCATGCTGGTTTTCTATGAGATTTCTTTGTGTTTTTCTTTGTACTCTGCCATTACTCTTTCCTTTTCTGATTATCTTTATAACCTGCCAGGTGATGATATCAGCTCATCTACCCTGAAACCCAAGTCTGGAATGGAAGGAAAGGCAATTCCTTTGATACTCTGGCAACTACCCACATTTCCCTGACAAACCTGCTATGTTGTGACTTCCTTCAGCAAACACCATTTTGACAGGCTGTCCATGTGCCTCCTATATGGATGTCTGCAAGAGTCTATTGTACCCTCTCTTAAAATGGAATCACACCTAAGCAAGCATGAATTAACCTCCATAAAGCAGTCTACTATTTTTACTCTTAAGTGGCAGGAAGGAGGGACTTAGCTGATACATAAAATATCCAGCTGTGTTATTCATGTTAATTAGGCCTTTGCAGAGACTCTTATGACCTGGCACCATCCCATTTTCCATAGAAATGTTACTCTATTTTGGTTGGAGAGCCCTTCCATGAATTTCTGGGCTCTGAATATTAGCTCTTGCTCAGATGCAGACTCATGACAAGGATATCTGGGCAGAGAAACACCTTTGCCAGTCTCTCACAACATGTAATGCAAACCACAGCTTTCCCCTCCTCAGACTTCCCAGAAATTCTTCCATGTGAGGGTGGTGAGGCCCTGGCACAGGGTACCCAGAGAAGCTGTGGCTGCCCCATCCCTGGAAGTGTCCAAGGCCAGGTTGGATGGAGCTTGGAGCAACCTGGGATAGTGGAAAGTGTCCCTGCCCATGGCAGGCGGTGGAACTGGATGAGATTTAATGTTCCTCCTGACCAAACCACAGAACCAGTGATTCTATGAACAGTTTCCTTCATGTGGAAGAGTGCAGTCCCTCAGCCTCAGCAGTCCATACAGATCACCTTTGATGCTGGAACCACCAGTGTCTTGTTATAACTGCTGCTCTTGAAAAGTCTGGGGGTAAGCTTTGTTTGGTGTAGAAAGAGCTGAGAAATCATTGAAGTAATGTTTAACTTCTGTCTGGGATTTTCTAAGATCAGATCAATGCAGCTGAGATTAAAGAAAGGAAGAAAACATCTTCCTTTCAGGGAGTAAAGTAGCTCCCACAGTAAGTGCTCCTATTGAGCTACAGTTTTCTTCAGCATGCCACCAGTTATTAGCAACACTATAAAGAATAGATTTCTTAGGTTGTATGAAAAGCAGGTTGAGCTGTAGAGTATTTTGCAGTGAAGAAATGTGCTTGAAAGTGAGCCAAAAGCTGTCATTTCCCTTTTCATCTATTAAAAAGTACATTAACACTGTCAATCATCAGGCTTCAGAGGTTAGGCAAATACAGTCAGTATCTGCCAATAAAATCAAGGATTTAACATGTCTCGCTATCAAAGTTAGATTAGAGAGAGAAATTTGCCATATGGGCATAAGCCCCAGCTGTGCTCCAGCTTTGGTGACTCTAAACAAGTCCATGTTCCTTTGAAATCCACCACGTTCCTGCAGTTAAAGCAGTGTGAGTGGCTGGGCAGCAAGGCCAGCACTCCTGCCTGTCCTGCATGTTCTTGTCCTGGGGAAGGGTGGGAAGGGCAGCTGTGGGAATCAGTGAAATCTGTCAGCACTTGCTCACAGGGTGTCCCAGTTGTAATACAGCTGGTTGGATGGTGATGAGTTGTGTGAGTACAGGTGTTGCTTTTATATGTTTTTCTCAGACATTAAATCTGTTCTTTGTGCAGCTGGCAGAAGATAAAAGCATTTGGTGGATTCTCTGTGCTGCTTTCCTTTCTAATTGGCATTACCTTCTGAGCAGTAGCAGCAAAGTCCATCCAACAGTCCAGGCTAAAAGTCAGCTAAGTTAGCAGAGAAATTCCCCTCGTCCTCAGTAGCTGTTGGGTCTGGGTCTGCCTGACCATTTTATATCAGGATTGCTGAAGACATTAGTGTTGAATACTGTGTATTATTTTTCTGACACTGTAGATTAAGCTTAAGACCTTGTCAAACGTTGCTTTTACTGTCTTTTAAGAAGCAGGTTTGTGTATGTGTTTGTTTGTGGGTTTTTTTTAATGGACCTCCTTAGAAGTCTTCAGAGTCTATGGAAATGTCCATTTCCCCTCATACCTCCCCCCTCTTCCACCACAAAGCTTTTTAACACTTTAACAACCGTTGTTTTGCTCTCTCTGCAGCTAACTGGATATTGCAGCAAGAATGTTGGAGTTTGTGCATGCTTGTTTTTATGGGAAAGTGTTTCCTGGACCCAGCAATCTCCACATTGTACATTACTCAAACTTCCTATGAGCTAAACAAGAACTTCTGGGGTAATCATGATTTTTTTTTTTAGTGGTTCTGAGTGTTTGCAGTGACTTTGAGGGTGTGCTGGTGATTCAGGATGGCCAATCTTGCCACCTGGGTCAGGGAGCTGTGGAGAGCTGTGCCTTCTTTTTGAGCCCTTTCCCCATTTTGGCCTTGAAACGGGATTTTTTTTTTTATTTGTCCTGGTTGGGGAATAGAACATCTAGATCAGATGAAATGAAATTGTAAACATGCTACAGCTCTGTAAGTTAAAAGCAATTCAGCTGTTTTAAATGTAAATGGTGTAGGATTATATACTTGATTTGTTATAGCTTCCTAATTCTGCCTGCCTCAGCACTTTCCTGGCAGTTAATTGCATCAGGGCTGGGAGAAACATTCCATAAGCTGCTGAAGACAGCTTTGCCACAATCTGACACACTTCTCCCTTGGTTACATAGCAAATGGACACTCTGGGATAATTAGTAAGGAGGAGCTCCAGTGGGTACTGTTCTTTGCCATGAAATCCTCTCTCTTCCAAGTCTTGAGGTCTTTTGTTTTGGATATCAGTGTATGCAGTGATTAGGTCTGTGTTTTGGTGGCTGAAGAAATGCAGGGAAATATTTAATATTTTGCACAGGCACTCAGTGAGGGAGATACAAAGTTCCCAAAGCCACAATTACTTAAGCTTTTCCCTAGTTTGCTTCAATGCACAGAAGTTGTTCCTGGGAGAGTAGAAATGCATTTAGGTTCTCACTATTACAGAACCAAGGTCTTAGCTGCAAAAATACCCTGTTCAGTTTGATCTCAGGCAAGGACTTGATGGCATTGAGATGGGAACTCCCCAGTTACAGTCATGCTTAAGTGCTTGGCTCTGGGATACAGGTTTAATCACTGTCTTTTTTGTCTTCCTTTTTCCATCTTCAGTATTTGTTTTCTTGCTTCTGTAGGTCAGCATCCCTCTGAATAGGTTGTCTTTGTGCTCTCACAATCCTGACTGGCTCTGTACATGGCTTTAAGAAGCAGGACGTGATAAACCCCACACTGTTAACAATTAGTGCAGTCTGGCGAGTTGCTCTGTGCAGTAGGCTGTCTGATGTGAAATAAGGCATTAGAGGAAAATTTTCCTTAGGGAAATTAGACTCAAAGATGCAGGTGGACCATGTGTCTCTCTCTCCTGGAGATGATGTGTCTTCTGAGGCATAATTAAAATTCTTTACAATTACTTTCACAATACACAGTGAACGGATAAGTGTGACAGGTGAATGACAAGCATATATGCAGACTGGGACAAGCAGAATGGGTGAATATAGTTTTCTGACTACAACTTTTGTTATGAGCTGAATTCCCAGCTGTTAGGATACAGACGTGAAATTGAATCTGCCATTCTAGATGCTGATTTCTTTTCTTTGTGCTTCCTTTTGTATGTTGAACCTCTTACTAGCTCTTTCTTCCAGGGGCTGTGGCGCATTGAGTCTGTGGCAGTGTAAGCTGAGGGGATGGTCTGTGGCTCACTCTGCTGAGATTAGGGAGAAGCAATGTCCCTTCTGATGTGGCAAGGTGGTAACAGATCCACTAGCCTTCACACAGAGCTTTTGGCTGCCTCAGTCAGTATCCTGTTTGCTTAGAGCATCTACACCCTAGAGGCTTAAAAGACTGATGACCTGCCAGGTCCCACATTTACTTCTTAAACAGGTTAATAGATTTTCTAGTTTTAACCTTAGTCTTATCTTGTTAATCATCTCAGCGTTGACTGATTTATGTTTTTGCTCCAATAAGCAGTTGAAACTAGGATCTACCCCATTATACATGTTAGCTATGTTAACCTGTACTCATTTGAGTTGCATTGCAGCAAAAGTGACCTCAAATCTTGCAGTCATTTCCAGAGATATTATTAACAAGTCTGTTCAAGTCCTTGTGGTCCTGATAATGGTTAAACTATCTACTTCCATGAAGAGTCTGTGGCTGCTGTAGTAATTCCTAGAAACCCTGGACCCCACCCCACTGGTTCATCCCTTTGGAGCTAGAATGTGCCTCATGCCATATGTACCAAGTGTCCAAAGGATCACTAGAAGCTGTACCCCATGTCTGTCTGGGTCATGACAATGAGTAGAGGTATTGTCCCAAGGAAGTATCCCCACTCTGTATTTGCTGCTGTTTCATTTGCCATATCCAGTTGAATCCATTTGACCAGTACAGGTTCCAGTGGGACACAGGCATTTCCTTGCCTGATGCTTATTTTCATTGGAAAATACTCTTTCACAGAATCACAGAATATTCTTGAGTTGGAAGGGACCCAGAAGAATCATCAACTCCAACTCTTAAGTGAATGGCCCATGGGGATGAGCCCCATAACCTTGGCATTATTAGCACCACGCTCTAACCTACTTAGAGCTAATCTCAGGCTCTCACTCGACCAGCTGAGAATCTGTTGAGGTGTTCAGCAGTTTAAATGCAAACAGCACTGATGCTTTTGTCTGGTGCAAAAGATCACTTAAAGCTGCCTTGAAATCAGCTGTCCCTTAACCACCTGGACCTGTTTCAGGGCTTCTTATTCTGGGGTTTTTACACTGCAGCCCTGTGCCTCCTTCTTCTCCACAGTGCCTCCATCTGAAGGGGGAAGTCTGAGGGGCTGAGGCTCAGGACGTGGCTTTGTTATGGACCGACTTCCAGCGGTGTTATCATTTCCATTTATCTCAAGTCTCTCATTTAGGAACACGTGAGGGAAGAGCCTGTCTGCTGCTAGTGGAGTGTGTCCTGCTTGGCCTGCTGTCCCCCGGGATGGGGCCTGTCCCCTCTCCCGCCGCAGGCCCCGCTGCCATGGCGACGCATCACCGGTGGCCATTACAGTGGTGCTGAGATGGCGGCTCCTGCTGTGCCTGCAATTCCCATCCTCCTGCTCCCATCAGCCTTTTCCTGGTTTGAATCCTGCTTTGATGAATTCCATCTTCTCCACGCTCACAGCACAGTGCCCTCCCAGTCATACATTCTCAGATGTAATGCTTTGTGGCCCAACACAAGCTGTCTCTCTCTTACCATGATGCCTTTTAATCATTGAGATGTTTCTGCCATCTCCTTTTTGCATAGGGCTTCTCCTGGCTTTCACATGGTGTGTAAGAAGTCAGGAGATCTGCATCTTACCCAGAGGAGAGGTGGTGGTGTGCCCATGGGATCCAGTTTGGGATACCTGTAATTCCAGTATGATTAGGGACCCAATGTAATCCCTGTGCATAAAATGGGAAGTTTTCTGCAACAAGCAAGTCGTGTGGATTTTGATGTTCCTCCCTTTGCCAGAACTGTAGCAAAGAATACACTAATCAGGCAACACATCTGTAGATATAATTTAAAGGTTATTTACTTACTGGCTGTCAAATTGGAGTCAATTTATTGTAGTTCAGTTTGGAAATGGTTCAGAACTGGTTCTGAATGCTGGCAGACAGGTCATGTATAGCCTCTGGAGGCTCTCACGCTGGCCAGGGCCTTTGGTGGAGGTGTGAATGGTGTCTCCTCCTCTGGTGGGGTGCCAGGCACTTGATCAGTATAAGCAGGGCTCATATCACTTGCAGCTGCTGCAGGGTGGCCTGTGGTAACTATGAAAGAGCTCTCAGGCTGTGGGCAAGGCCCACACCATTTTCTTGGGGTATTTATTTATCATGAAGCTGCTGTAGTTCTGTAAAACCCTGGGACAGCCACCCTGGCTTCTTCAGAGCATCCGGCAGGAAACTGCCCTCAAGTCCTGGTGACTGTATAAAGCACTGATCAGTTCATTGTTTTAATTTTCATTGTGGTTCCTTTCAGCTTCTGGCTCTCTAGCATTCACAGTACAATTCCATCTTTGTTTTGGTGTCACGGTCTAATATGTGGTGGCTGGTGACAGTGCTACACACAGAGCTTGTGGAGTCTCTCTGAATTAGTTTGCTCTCATCTGTGGGAAGAACTGGAGCCAAAAACCTCTCCTTTCAGAGGATTAGAATCACATCATTACTGGAGGGAGTTCAGAGAAGAGTGCAAAAAGTGATTAGGGGCCTGGAGGGACTGATGTATGAGGAAAGATCAAAGGGGCTGAATTTGTATCATTTGGATAACTGACTGAGTGGGGAACATAAAAGTCTGTGATTATGGAATGTGTATGAACAGGGATGTGTCAGGGAGAGATTATTCAATGTGGGATGATGGGAGCAATGGAATTACAGTATAAAGGGGCAAACAGCTGTTAAATAGGAAAATTTCCCAACAATGAGTTCGGGTGTTCAATTGTCTCTTACTGTAAATCCTGTAACTTGAGCTATTGCTTTTTAATTTACTGATGAACACACATAAAATGTTTCAAATGGGGGTAGGATTGGTGCAGTAATGGCTCTCTGGTTTTATGTGCCTTTGGCCTCTGTGGCTGCTCTGCAAGGTCCATCCAGCTTGGGTGGGATTCGCTGAACTGAGAGCAATGCATCATCAGAAAAAGACCTTTCCTGGCTTTTTTGTCAGATTAATGTGATCAGGCTGAGAAGAGGTCACCTCTCTGTGGCATCTGTCCTGCTGCAGGTACTTGGGATTTCATAAGATGAATACTCACAGTGTCAGTAGCTGTTTTGCTTTGGTCCAGCAGTTTGGACTGCCTAGACTTTAAAGTAGGATCTAGGACCTTAACTTCCAGAACCATCAATTGCAGAAATTAGTGTTATTTTAGATGATATTTCCAGGATGCTGCTTTCATGCCTTTTGCCAGGTGTCTGTGCTCTGCATTTCATGGCAGCTACATTCCTATCTCTGCCACTGAACTGTGTTTTTAACAACCTTTAAATGAGCCTGGGCTGCTGTATGAATTGACTGGTTATCTTCTCTACTGATGTTAATAATATCTTAATAAATGCAAAACATGTTTTGGAAATTCCAGACTTCAGTTGCAGCTGAATCTTTCTTTGCCTTCAAGGTAAAGATCTATTTTAACTGAAGTGCTGGCTTGAAAATTTTCTTTCCCACCTGCTTATAATACCAAAGCCTGGGAGGAGGGTTGTTGTCACCACTAACCACATTTTCTCCATTGCTGGTAATTTAAAGCAAATCTTATACATTATCTAACATATCTTTGCCAGTATAAACTGTCATAGCACTCTATTTTTTCCTGCATAGCTGGGAATAAATAATAAATAACCTGTTTGAGGCAATGCCCTGTGCTTGTGGGTCAGCTTTGTCCCTGCTCTTGGAGGCTGTGCTCAGCCACGCAGGGTTTGGCATGATCCAGGAGGAGCTGGGGGATATGAGGCAGGTCATGAGTGTACCTGATGTGAGGAGATGCTTGGCAGGCCATGTACTGAGTCTTGTGTGTGCAAAAGAGAGGATCAGTGTGTATCTGTAGAACTGGGACACGTGTCTTTAAAGGCAATGGGATAGTGCATTCTCTTGGTATTGTGTATTTCAGAGCAGAGGCTTATTGACTCAGATACATGAAATAGTGATGCCTCAAAGCAGGATTTCCTTGGGGAGCAGTCACGTGGAAGGGCAAAGGGGAGATGATTGGAATTGAAACCTTCAGACCCCTCTGAATTACTTTTTCATTTTTTTTAAATGGGACTGAATTACTGTAGGAACATTTACTCCTGGCCAGGTCTGTAACTGCTGTGTCCCTCTCTGGGACAGACGAGGGATGAGATGTGGCAGGGGTAAGGTGCTGCCTGTGGCATGAGAATTGCCTGTGGCTGGAACTGCTGTGTCTGCTGGGTGTGGAGCACATGTTCTTGTGGGGGACATGGTGACTGTTGGCTGCTTTTCCCCTGGATTGCTGTACTGAATCTCTCAGCTGTATATGAAAAGCACAGTCACAGAATTACATGTCAGCATCATTATTTTATAAACTGCTTTCCTCAAAGAAAGGATCTGGTGTGAGAAGTGCCCAGTGTCTGAGGTGATATTTGCCAGTGTAGGACAGCAGCTGACAAACAGGCAGTCTTATGGGGGGTAGGTTTTCCCAGACAGGAATTTTTTCAGGTTTTCTGGTAAAAGTTTTTGTTTGTGGGTTTTTGGGTTGATTTTTATTATGGAAAAACCTCTAACACATGTCAGAGTGCAAGTACCAAGATGATCCTCAAAAAGGTTTGTCCTAGGCAGGCTTAAGAGGCTTCAGGCTCAAAGTAGTTTTCCTGAAGAGACTGCTAGAGGATTTCTTGATCTGCTAAAGTATGTTTGACTTATTTCCTGGCTGTAGACTGCCTTGTGTGAGAATTATCACATGGCCATTTTTCAGAGCTTGGCTCTGTTTGCAGTTTTGCCACGGTAGCATAAACATGTGCAGAATCTGGGTGTTCAGTCCCAGAAAGGGATGGCCCTAGCACATTCCTTATCAAATGATAAATATCAAAATACCAATTTTTTTATGCTATAAAAAAATTTAAAACATCTGATAGTGAATGCCCTATAACTTATTTATAACAATTCTCTGTATTATATTCAGTGGGTGGGGATCTGTGTTCATTCCTCACAGATCCTCAGTTTTTCTCCTATTTTTATGCCCAGAGATTGACCAGGAAAAGCCTTCAGAATTGTGATTCCTGTATATGTTGGTTGAGAAGTGTCTTGTGGCAGTGAATCATTGCTAATGGCTGCCAAGCTGCTGCAGACCTCATTGCACAATGCCATTAGTAGTCAAAGAAGTCTTTATAACCAAACAAAGATTTTATAAGGTGCAGTAGTTTTGATCATTATTACTCTGTTAATTGTGTTGCACTTGGTAACAAAGTATTGTTTCTGCTTTCCTCTGTGAAGTCAAAGAAATTGTGATGAAGAGTAGGTTGTTATCCTTGCCTGTTCCATGAAGGGGAGCATTGAAATATTGATGGCAGTGCTGATATCTGAGCACAGAGGAGTTTACTGCAGTGACCTTCTGCTGCCTGGGCTGCACCTCCAGATGGGGATTCAAATTCAGTGAGCATGTGGCACATCTCACTTCCAGCAGCACGCAAAGCTCTTCATCTTCTTGACAAGGGAGAGCAGGATTCAGCTGTTCCTCCTGCACAAGTTGGTGCTGCACTTCAGTGTCTTTGCCTGTGCAGAAAGATAGAGAATTGTTTGCACACTCTTCCAGCCTGTCCTGGTCTTCCTGCAGGTTGGGTCTCCCTTCCAAGTGTCCACTTCCCCAGTCAGTTTGGTTTCCTCAGCAGACATTGTCAGGCTGCACCTCTGTCTTCAGGAATACACAATTCTGAAAGCTTTTCCTGATCAAGTCTGGTTGTACAGTGGTGGTTTGAGGAGTGAAAAAGTGCATGCTCAGGGGCTGGGCTGAGAGACACCCACTGGGTTCACAGATCTATCAGATTCTGCATAGTGTAGATTCCAAACAGACCAAAATGAGGTATCAAAATATATAATTTTAAAAATACTGATGCTTAGTCACCCCATCTCTTGCATGTTTAATTAATTCCTTCTTCATGTGGTTTTTGAGTGCAGAACAAGAGCCATAAGTGTCCTTTTAAATTGTGTCATATGATTGTCTTTTTTGCCTGTGAGATTGTTCAAGTGGAAGGAGCAGAGCATGGCTGGAATTTATAACCTGTGACCCTCTTCACTGAAAACTGGAATTTTCAAAGGAAATCTCTACAAGGGGACCACGTTACTGTGACTTCTCATGCAGTATAAATAGTGTTCTTTTCAGTTTACATCAAACAGAGCAGGCCATTGCTTCCTGATCTAGTGGAAGCTCTGGTAATTGCTTCTCTAGGTTCCATTTATACATCAGACTTCTATGACTAAATTTAATTACTTACAGCTGAATCCAGTGGAAGTAATAAGTTCAAAATAACCTCTGTCATGCTGCCGTGCAAGCAGCATGTTCCCAGAAAAAGGCACTTCCTAATTGTTTCGTTTTTCAGGAGAAGTTTTTAACTTTCACCTATTCATTGCCTGGTGAAGTGAAGAGTGGGGCTTTGCAGGACTGTCCCACTCAAAGCCGTGGGCTGTGATGAAGCTCCTTTGTCTTGCCATTTCCAGGTTGTACTGAGTCACAAATAAGGGCAGTGTGGAGAAGGACTTTGAGGACTGTGTGCCTGTCCTGCTCCTCCCTGGGGATCCAGGCTGATTGTGGCCAGAATCACCTGCAGGTCTGCAGGAGCTTTTGTCAGACCCAGTGTGGTGGTTGTCATCTTGCACAGTGATGTCCTTCTTGAGCTCTGGCACCCTGATTGGAAATACATTTGGAGATGTGTGATGAGAAAGAACAGATGCCTTGAAAGATTGTCATATAATGAGAGAAAAGCTTGGAATTATTTACTGAAGTGTTAACAAAGACCTAAAGGATGATGTTCTTGTTTTTCACTTAATTAGGCAAGAGTTAAATGAAAGGCTGCTTAACTTACCTGCAGAAAAATTTGCTGCAGGACAGTGCAGTGACACAGTGACACTGGTGCAGTTGTGGCAGTTGTGCCTTTCCTTATGTCTCTGTTTCTGTCCCACTGGATACACACTATCTCAGACCTGCATTTTCTGATGTTCATATGGTCTGTTAGCATGATTGATCTGTGACTGGCTGTCTTTTTTCTGTTGCATATGCATGA
Source organism: Trochalopteron elliotii (assembly GCA_024734555.1). Lineage (NCBI taxonomy): Eukaryota > Metazoa > Chordata > Aves > Passeriformes > Leiothrichidae > Trochalopteron > Trochalopteron elliotii. Next base: position 420,395 of record JANPWX010000137.1, read on the forward strand.
GTGCACACACTTGCTCACTTAAGTGAATTTGATTTCTTTATTCCTTGTCTTTTGCCTTTGTCTGGCACTTTGTCATTTAAATGACCAGTTCTTTCCAGACTCTTCAGTGTCACTTGCCATTTCTTTTTGAAACATTTCCTCTGCCTTTTAAGCACCCAGGTGTTTTCTGACTCTCTGTATCCAGTTACTGACAATCACCAGTGCACAAATCCACTGTATAATTGATTATATTCAAGAGCCTTTGAAAAGTTTGTTGTGTCTTACAAATAATGAATGGATGTAATTAATGCCTCAGGAAATTTGCTGTAATTTAACCTAGACTCCTTCATTTAAATGATATTTTTAAGACAAGCAATAAAAAAGAATATTATTGTGAAAGCCAAAAGAATATGTGCAAGTGTAGTTGTATTACATTTAATTTTTTCCCCTCGAATAATCTGATACATTACAGAATTCCTGTCAGTGTAGGTGGAAAGGGGAATTCCTTGGTGACTGCTTGCCTTTTCCACAGGGAAAGCTACAGGCATGCAGCTCTGCTTCTGAATACTGCTCCTTCTTCCCAGGGAGATGCTCAGGGGAATAGCTCAGCTGGGAAGGATTCCTCTGTCATTTAAAGGATGAACTAGGAGGTAATTACTCATGCTACCAGGTCAGTCAGTATTGATGGAGAGTGTTTCAGGATATTAGTATGTGGGAAAGTCTTTGATGGTTGAGAATTGATTTAAATCCTACAAGCTTTGTTGTGGGTGACCTGCCTGTGTGCTCATATTATCTAAAGCAGATTTCTAGGAAAGCAGATTGCCCAGACAGATTGAGCTGTGCTCTCTGATCCCATCATGGGTGGTTGGGTGTGGCAATTGTGGAATTCCACTTGAAAATGGATTTTTACTTGCTGCCATGCAGTTATTGATTAAACAGGCTGGGTATGGATTGCTGCACAGGTACCTGCCCAGAAGTGAATGCTATAAATGTGAAAAAAGTAACAGTAAACCAATAAAATCTGAGTGCACATAGCTACCTGGCAAGCACCAAATGATGGCTGGGCAAAGACTGTGTGGTGTTATTTGCCTACTCTGGTGAGTGAGTGGTGTTTAGTGGCTCAGAGCTGTGACTGGGGGCTTGGAGATACTGCAGACAGGTGAGCCTCTGGATCTGAGCTGGATGAGCCTGAGTCTGGGTGACAGGGTGGCAGATGCCAGCCTGAAGCCAGCCCAGCACAGGAGGGTTCCCTGGTCTCTTGTGCTGAGGAGCAGCACTGGGCAGCACTAAAGCAGGTTCAGAACCTGTGGGACCTCATGCACAGGGCATGACTGAGGGGTCTACACGGTTTTTTTCTGAGCTTAGTGTTTGGAAGGGTGAGTGGGTTGAATTTTCATCACCTCTTCCCTCTGGACTCTGCTCTTTAGTCTGTTCAGACCCATTCAAGAGTCTTGAAGCACGCTGTGAGTGAACAGCTGATGACCCAGTGCTGACACAGAGATAAATTATTCAGCGTGTCTTATTTGGGAATTCAAGGCTTCATGATGAAACCTACAAAACTGTATTATGCCTCTGACATTCTGAGATTTCATCACTGTATCTTCAATTATTCACTAAGCCTGCTTGTTCCCCTGCCAGCACTCTGACGGGGCTGCAGGCCGGTGGCAAGCAGCAGGCAGTGCTTTCTTCTCTTTGTTCTCCTGGTACCTTGTGGGAGAGACCTGCCTGGTGCTTACTGTATTAAACCTCTCACCCAAAGTTCAAATTTGTACAATTCACAGACAGGGAAGAGTCTGCAGCCATCCCTATTGCTGGAGGTTTCTCAGCAAACTGTAATTATTGTGAGCTTTCTCCTTCCCTAGAGACAGTTTTCACTGTGGCTGCGTTTACCCTGCACGAATGCTCCAGCTGAACAGCAGCGACCTGCTTGTCAGAACATCCTCTAGGAAATGCCAAAAGAGAGGCCAGCAGAAGAGGAAGTTGCAGGAAATGTTTAATGAGGAGTTTGTCCTCAGGGGCACAGCTGAGGAGGTCTGTCCCCATGGTGCATGCCTGGTGTGTGGGGCTCTGCCTGTGCCCGGGGGCTCCTGGCTGGAGTGGAGCTCTTACCATGGGGTGTTGTGTTGCAGAATGTTGAACAGATCCTCAGTTCCATAAGCCTCGAGCTGTTGGTTTTGTAGGGGCAGTTGTCCTGTCTGTTAGTCAGGAGGGAATTAACACACCAGATTCTGCTGCTGAGCAGCTCCAGTGAGCTGGGACTCCCTTGTCCTCTGGCCAGGCCATGGTCCCAGAGCAGGGCACTGCTTGGTTTTCTCTCCTCCAGCATTCCTGAACCATGCCTTTGAAAGTGCAGATCTCTCTTGGCTTAGCATGTCCCCTCAATATTTGTACATAGGAAAGCTCTTCTACCACTTGGCACCTGCCTGCATCAGAGTTCAGATGTAATGAGTTCCCATTAGCTGGAAGGAGCTGTGACACAGCAAACATTTCTCTTTGGTTTTGGTCTCTCTGTGGCTATGTCTGCATGATTTGCAGTTTCTATACATCCCTGATAAGTTTCTCAGGAGTCCAGCCTTGAGCTCTGCAGGCAGGCAAGCCCTGGCCTTGTGAGAAGCCCTTTTGCTGAGCGTATCCCAACAGAGCAATGCCCCAGTATTTGCTGTGTTCCAGTGTGTGGAAGTTTTAGTCTGTAGTGGATAATTTTAGAAAAGAGAACTGAAATTAATACTATGAACTCATCGCCTGACGAAGGAGGAATTTTCCTGTGGATGTACAGAAAAATGTCTTCATTTCTCCTGGGATTCCTGGGGATGGAAAGTCTGAATCAAGGCTGGAGTTACCATACCAAGGCATGCCAAATACCTCAGAACTTAGGATATTTTCTTCCAAGCCAAGACTTTACACAAGTAATGGAGTTCCCAGGATATGTGAGAAAGACCAGAACTTGTCTACATAGATACAGTTTTTGCTTTCTTTGTCATCACTTGAATAATTTCAGCCAGATGAAGAATGGAGTCCAAATGTATGAGGAGGGAATGGAGCCTGCCCTTTACTGGCTTGCCCTGGGCACCGAACTTAGGCATGGTTGGCATTAGAAAGCATGCAACCTCTTAAATTCAGGTATGTTCTGTAATAAAATGCTCTCTCCTGCCCACTCCAGTTATTTGAATTAAGTACAGTTGTAACTTAAAGGTTACTTAAAGATAACATTAAATGTAACTTAAAAGATGTTGGAGTAAGGATTTCCAGGTGATGTTGCCTAGGGCAGCTTTCTGTCTGTGGAAGGGACACAGAGAGTGCCTGTGCACAGGGGAGCTGCTCATGTCCTCCAGAGGGGAGGCCTTGCTTCACAGACACACATTCAATAAATAGGAATAATAAGAAATTTGGCACTTTTGTGGAACTGACACAAATCCAGTGAGTTCAGTAGCAAAGATAGAAATGCAGCCAATACTCCTGCTGTTCTCCTGGCCTGTAGGAATGGCAGCTGCTAACTAGAATTTGGAATCTCTGGTGCCATTTTCTGTATGATGAATAAAGGAAGGTAGATTACATTGTTTTCTGGTAGTCTGCTACAGGCAATGCAATGTTTTGTATTCCTGGACCACAGACCCTTGCTGGCAAGGTAGACTGTCCTTTCTTGTGGTTGCAAAGCTGAGAAGAGCTGGGTGCTTGCTGAGAAGGGCAGGGTGCTCTTTTATTGCTGTTTTGTCCCTTCTCTGAAGGCACAAGTTGATCAGTCTGATGGGTTGTACATCTCGTGGCTGGTGCAAGCAGCCATGTGAAAACCCCAGGGGCCATGGTGAAAACCAGCTTTTTGTGTTGGTTACCACTGTCTCAAGTTGGTGCTGATGTGTGCAAGAAAGAAGAGTCCCCAGTCCTTTGCTATTCTGCCCTCGGTAGGGCTCCTTTGTTTGAAGGATTTTACAGGGTATTAGAAAATTAAAATCACTATTTTTGGACTTGGCTGAAGAATGACACCTATTCTGGAGTCCATCCAGATACTGTTCTAACAGCAAAACAGAGAAGTGGTAGGGCAACTAAAATAAAGCAGATGTTTAGCAGGGAAATAATTTACAATTGGCCAGTTTGATGGTACCTCTTGACCCTTTCAGGGCTGTTCAATAAAACTAGCAGTTTCCATAGCAACTGCTAAATTACTTGGTGCTTCAGAGATCTGTGATAAAGGAGGCGAATCATTGTAGGGAAACATGGTGTTGATGTTTCTCCCCTTTGCCTTACAAGAGTAATGATCTGGCAAAACTTGCTAAATGGGACGTCCCTGCTGAAGAATTTTTCCCACGTTCACTTGGGCCAAAGAGATTTATATGTTTAGTACTTTTGCAAATTTGATTTTTCCCCTCTCCCCTGTCATCAGCTTTGTCCTTGGCAGGCAGTACTGGCAGGGTGATGGTGAGCCAAGAGGCAGGAGCTGTGTCTGCAGGAGGTGTATGCTGGGCTTCTCAGTCACAGTCCCTGCTGAGGATCAGGTGCTTCTCCAGGGAATATGGAACAGCTCCCCACTGCAGGGACACTGCAACCACCCACCTGTGAGCACGTGGCAGTCACTGTCACCCTGTGCTCTGACTACTGTGTATTTCATCTTACTTTGTCTTCTGCTCTGCTCTCCTGGAGATTGGACTGCTCAGATTTTTTTTCTGCTTCACCAGTAGGAAAGGATGTAGCTTAAGATCAGGGCAGTGTTGAGAATGGACCCATGTCGAGAGGTGTGATAAGGAAGTGATTTTGGGGCTTGTTTTCCACAAAGCCCAGCATAATTCTGGCACCTCTCAGGGTGCATTTCTCTTCTCTTTGAATGTTTGGTTGTATGCAGAGCTGTTGCTCTTGTGGAATCTGTCTGCTGTGTTGGAAAAACTGACTGTGTTAAAATCCTGAAATGCTAGTTTAAAATACTACACTCATTCTTATAACACATAAATCACCATTTTCTGGTCAAAGTTTATCTGACTTTCAGCAGTTACAGAGGTTTTGAGTCATTTGGGTGAAGTACCTTGTCATGGTAAGCCAGAGTTTTTAAAGAGTTGTTAAATGACCTCTGCCATATCTCAGTGTCTCGGTCCAGGCAAGAGCATTTCCAAAACAACCCTAAATGCTTTTCAGATTCACAGCAATCAAGCAGCAGCTAAAACTAGGAGGAGGTAGGATAATTGGGAAGTGCAAGACACAGGGACTTGACAGATGGAAAGTGAAGCCAAGAGGGCCCAGTATTGTGGTCCAGAGGAATAGTACCTGGACTGGGGGAAAGAATTAAATTTACAATTTATATCATAGTACAGTGCTGGAAGTAAACTAAGCACCAGGTAATAATGGTGTTCAAGCCAGCCCTGCCTTTGCCCCAGGCTTCCCTGAGAAGCCACTTACAGGTGTCAGCTAATCCATTTAGTTTAAGTTTTGTATAATTCTGTATCTGTTAAATATCTAGTATCTTACAAAGACTGGTGTTACTTCTGAGCGGGATGAAAGGCGGCCTGTCTTTTCTTCTGTCATTTCTGAAATAAGTTGTTTAGCTAAAAATTGTGCCAAACTGTCCCTGTTCCTCCTTGTGGAGGAACTGTAGCAGACACTGCAGTGCTCTGCCTGTTGGCCTCAGACAGGAGAGGCTGGTTCTGTTTTCCTTGTGCTGTACTTGGGCCCTGACAGGTTGGTTGTTATTCCTCCAGAGCACTGTCCTCCCTCCACTCATAGCTGATTCTTGCTGTTAAATGATGGTTAAGAGTTGTAGCTGATAAAGACAGATTGTCTGCTGGCACCTGCTGTTAGGGAAAGAGAGGGATGTCCTCTGAAGAGGGGTTCCAGGATGTAGCTGCTGTTCCTAGGGTAAGCCTGAAGCTTGTGAGAAAGGAGCAACAAGGATAAGCTCTGTAAAAAGCTGGGCTGTTTACTTCAGCTAAGTAAACAGAGGTTTGACTCTTTATTTACTGATTAAATTCGATTTATTTCAGGTGGGCAAGTGAGCTGTGCACAGAATCCCATTAGCTGGTAGTAGAAGCACAATTAATAAGAATGATTAAATGCTCTTTGGATAAACCCAGGCAAGATATTTTACACACACACACACCCCCACACCCATCTTGTTTTTCTCTATAGGCTCAATGGGGCTTAGAGGAAATTTTCATTTCTAAGCAGTGTAGTTCTGTAAGAGGCACCTTGGAAACAGGTAGAAGATAAAGAAACAAAGCTACAAAGACAACAAATCTGTTGTGCTGATTCTCCAGGGCAGGCTGACAGCTGTGGTTCAGGTGTCAGCCAGATGTAGGACTGTGAAGCAAAAGTGTTACCTGGGGTGCAGCCTTAATTTTGGGAAAGCAAGAATTCAGCTCGTGTGGTCAGCAGCAATATTTATGCATGTGCTACATGTGTTGTGAATTAAAGTGCAGTCTTCCCTCTCCTCACATTCCTGAAATCCCACAGCAGAGATTTGTCCGTATTTTTCTCTAAAATTTGGCTATAAAACAGTAACAGGGGGAGAGGACAGATTCACCCTGGTGCCTGGCCCTGGGAAGCTGTGGCAGCTGTTCACACATTCCCTGGTCAGCCGTGGGCACAGCTGGCGTGGGGGGCAGTGGCTCTGACTGCACCAGAGCTGCTCTGCAGGCTGAGAGCAGGCATTAAATGCATCAGGGATTATTCCTGTTGGTTTTGGCACCTTCCCCTGGTCTGGCAAACCAAGGGAGCATTATGGAAGAAGAGTTTTCTGTGTGTTTGCCTTTCCTGTCCTCATGGCCGGCTGTCCAGGGTCCGAAGCTGACAGCAGCACCAAGGTGGTTTGAGTTTCCTCCCCTGTGTACAATGGCAGCCTTTGTTCTAAGACCAAGGTGCTTTTTTTCAGGCTTTCCATGTTTGTTTGACAGGAATTTTCTGCTGCAAGTTCTTCTGATGCTGGTCCAGTTTTGTTCCTCTGTCTCTGTTATCCAGTTAATGTTGGCCAGCATTGTGCCATGTCCATGAGGCTGTGGGGTGAGATTTGGTGGCAGAGGGACCAGGTGAGCCCTGCCAGGGCAGTGTAGCTGTGACCTATGATGGCAGTGAGATCCCTGCAGAAAAGGGGGGTGCAGGGGAAGGCACAGGAGCTCTTGAGCAGAGAGGGGAGATCCCAAATGTAGAATCTGTTGCTGCATTCCTTGTGGGCTTGATTTGGTTTTATTTAGCAAAATCTTGGGGAACTTAAAGGCCCCATTCATTATTTACATGCTGTGTCTTTGTACTGTATTTTTATCTTCATTGCATATTTTGTATTAATTATAAACAAATTTCTGTTGCCTGAAACAGTTCTTGCATATTGATAGCAGAAGATTTAATAAAAATTTCAGCTCCCCACTTGATATTGGCCATTCAGTTATGACATTTGCATTCTAATCCTGTTTCAGATTGCACAGGGAAATCTAGTATTCAGGGTCTAGACAGTTACCCAGGTGGGATCTCAAATGATGAGGATCAGAAAGCTAATAAGCATGTTTATTTGTGTTGCCTGGACACTGCAGCCATCAGTCCAGTGGCAGCTCCTAGTAGGACAGACAGAAATTCTCCTTTTCCATTAAATGGGCTATAATAAACACAGGTGTAAAACAGTGTTTTGCACAGCTCAGAAGTCTCAAATGCCAAATACATTTTGCCAGTTAATTAATTAGAGTAACTTATTTCTGCTTCCAGAATATCAACTGTGCTTTCAAAGGTATTATGGATAAAAAGCACTATCTGTTCCTTGTCCTCCCTCCTCCTCTTGGCTGCCTGAAATTGGATAACTGGGTGGAAATGTTGTGCAGAAGGCTGAGCCCACCTGGCTGTGTGAGCCTGCACTGGTGTCTGATTCTCAGAGATGTGTGGGAATGCTCACTTAACAGCCTCTCCAATGTCATACTGGGGACTTGATGAGATTGGCTGCTTCTTAGAGCTGCTTTGGACTCTTTTAATCCTCTTCCCTTCCCAAAAAGCTCCTGCTGGCAAGAGCTGCATCCCTGCTCTCCCTGTCCTTCTGCAGTGGGTGTGCTGAGCACAGCTCAGGCTGTAGGGGCGGGTGCAGGTGCTGGGAACCCCTGACATGCTGTGGCTCTGGAGGTGGGAACGGCACAGCTGTGTCCATCCTGCTAACATAAGGACAGGAGAAAAGAGTTCCCATTGAGGGCAATGCATCTGCTGCCAAATTCCAGCTGAGAGTGAGGCTTTCTTCTTGCACAGTGCCTTGTTCCTGGAAAGTGTGATGCAGAGACTGCAAAAATGAAAGAGATGATTCCAGCTGTCTGTATTACACTGAGGATGTAGAGAGCCAGGTTAGAAAACACCTGCTGTTTTGTCTTGTCTTTAGTGAAACATTGTCTCTCTCCTTGCTTTAATCTTCTTAAAAGGAATTGATCGTTTTTTTATTTGGGATCACTGGAAAATTAATGTCACTGTTACTGTAGAGTGAGCACTGTAATATCTTCACATAATGTGATTTAAAATTTAAAGCTCTCTCAGCAGGGGAAGGCTCTGTCTGTGTCGAGACCAGGAGCTGCTCCTTGGCTCATTCCTTCAGCTGCAGCTGCTGGCTCCCTGCCTTCCCTTTTCCTCTCCTCTTCCAAAGGGTGATTCTCACCATTTCCTCTTTGCAGACTTTTCCTCTTGATACAGTGTCTTCATTCCAATGTTAAACTAACTTGTGAGTGCTTCTTGGGGAGGAAATAGGTGATGTGAATGCTTTTTATTTATTTAGTTAAAGGTCCGTGGGGAACACAATGTGCAGAGAGCATTCTTGTGTACACTGGAAACTGGAAGAGGAAGGAAGGAAGGATTTTTTGCAGAAGAAAAATAGGCCAAAATCATACTTTCTGTTATGATTAATAGGTTTCTCTTTTGGGCTTTGAATGTTGTGTTTGTATTCAAATTAAGTGGTTTCCAGGGGCACTTCCAGGAATAGATGTGGGGAGCGGATAAAAGCCCTTCCCATAGAGGATGTTCAGAATGTGCGGAACTGAGCTGTGTGTTCGTGGGTCTTGCTCCATCTTGTCTCCTCCTGTCACCTGGAGCCTGTGTGTCTCCTCCATGTGCAGGCTTCAGAGGATGGGGGTTCTCATTTCCCAGCACTCAGGATGTCCCAGTGAAGAAGCACAAAGTGCTGAAGATGCCCACACACCACGTGGAGCTCGGTGCTGGGGACTGTGTGTCCGTGCCCACCTTCTGGAGAGCTGAATCAGGCAGGCAGAGCTGTCCTGGAACAAGCAGCCTTGTGGGCTGGAAAGGTCCCAGTCAGAGTCGTGCTGTGTCCTACTCCCTCTGTCATCAGGCAGTAAAGAAAGTAATTAGATGGTAATTCTGCAAAAACAAGACTTAATAGTGTACAGCATGGTTTAGGTGACACTTTGCACTCTGCTGGGAGGACTTGTGCTTGGTGGCTGCTGCATGTTGTTAGTTCTTTGTATTTTCTTTGATTTAAAGCTTCATGCTTGTAATCTAGTTAACACTGAATTGGGTTTCCAGCACAGTGGCTTGTTTGGTTCAATAAGAACACATTTATACTAAAGGTTAATGAAAAGCATTTTGCTTTCATTGAATTCATTAAAAGGGGTCTACAATCAAGACTTACTAATGGAAAAGAGATTAAATATTCATGTCTCTAAATTTCTCACATCATTTCTGATTTTCCTTAATCTCTGCCTTCCTGGATTAGAGTCCAAAAGTGCCTGAATGCTCTAACGAGTTCAAAAATTAATTAAAGATTTCTCCTGTTAAGTAAAAAGACTTCCCAGATGTAACCTAATGTATCTTGAGTGCAGGTCTCTGTGCTATTATGGACAAAGAGAGAGTGATGAGGTCCTAGCCAAGAGAGCCAGTCTCAAGGAGCAGTATTGGTCCTTAAAGCACTTTTAAAGAGTACAAATTATGCTTTATCCTCTTTATTTGTGCTATTGAGATAGGTTTGAATGAACTCGAAGTGCAGCAAAATTTGCATTAGAAAGGTATTAGTTGGGCATGAAGATAAAACCTGAGTAACAGGCATCAAAGGTGCTTAAGGATTCAAGACCTTTTTATAACACAGTGTCCTACACATTTGTGTGTGCTACAAATGCCTGAGTACTTTGTAAATACTAGATTGTGTTTTCTGTGGTGTTTTTCCCCAGTGTCTCCCAGGCAGCTCTGGATACCCTTTGGGCCAGGGCTTTGCCTGTGCTCAGTGTGAGCAGAGCATGTGTTTCAAGTTCTTGCTTTGTGGGTAGGTTCCTGGTGTGTCAGTGTGTGGAGATGTGGGAGCTCTGGGAATGCTTTGCAGCTGCATATTGGTGTTGCTGATGTAGAAATGGAGATACAGTGATAGGAGATACAAGTTACTTTGAAGGTATTGCAGGTTCCCATAAATGGTTTTCTGGAAAATAAAGAAATGCAGAAGAATGGTCTTGTAAACAGTTTCAGAATGATGAGTGTCTTGCTTTAGTCTAAGAAGCTTGTATAGATCAGTGTATGCATGTGTATGTGTGTGTGTTGTAGTGCACTTAGCAAGTGGGACAGTGTCTGGCTCAGTGGATGTGAGTGGAGGGAGAAGGCTCAGCTCCTGGCTGCATCTTTGTGTTGTGTTTCATTGCAGCTTGAGCTTTCAGTACATTTTGGGCCCTGCTAGTGCTGGATGTTGTTATTGGACTCATTGGCAAGAGCTGATGAGAGAGGAAGTTGGTTGCTTCTGTGCTGTGTGAGCCAAGACTGGAAAGGAGGGTCTGGAGGAAAGCATCTGGTTATAAGTAGTTAAGAAGTAGTCTTTTTGGCCAAGTCTAAGGGCTAAGCTTTGCCTTACTAGTAGTGATCAACCCTGATCTCCAAAGCAGTTCAGAGGCCTTACTAAAGCTCAGAAGGTGATGACAACAAGGGGGAACATGCTGGTGTGATTCACAGACTGGACTCTGCAGCGTTGGGCGGCATTGACTGTAACCAGCATGACCAGCAAATCCAAAGTGCAGTGATGTGACCTGTTTTCCACCAGCACGAGGTCAGGGCAGCTGTTTTACTTATTCCTGTTAGTGCTGGCTCAGTGATGGACACTGCTGTTGGCTCTGTCCCTGCAGGCATACTTCCGTCAGGGCGTGGCCCTGCAGTACCTGGGACGCCATGCGGACGCGCTGGCCGCCTTTGCCTCGGGGCTGGCGCAGGACCCCAAGAGCCTCCAGCTCCTGGTCGGCATGGTGGAGGCTGCCATGAAGTCTCCCATGAGAGGTAAGCACATGGGGGTTCCAGGGCTGTGATCTCCTGCTGAGGCAGCCAGAGGTGGGAGCTTCAGGAGAACCTGGAGGCCTGAAGGGAAAGATTTCAAGATTTGGCTTCTCTGCTGAGTCAGGAGGATGCCAAGAATGGAGCCTGAAGTTACAGGAGGAATAAAAACTATTCTTCTGGTTGAGTGGGACAGTAAGATGGTGATAGCCAGCTTGAGGGGCACTGGAGATGAATCAGACTGGGTTTGTACAGCACTTCCCATGGAGTCCTTGTTCGTTTTTCCTTTCTCCAGTATCAGTGCAGGCTGAGGTGTGTGCTGCTGTGGCCGTGGCTGTGTTCTTACTGGAACAACTTCCCACAGTGTTTTGGTTGGGAGCAGCACATCTGAAATGCCCCAGGCCACCGTTTGCCCAGAAGAGCACATCAGCAGCTTTTCTGTGGTACTACTGTCTCTCAAAACACATCATTCCAGAAGGCAGAAAGGCTGCTCTGCTAATTCACTTCTGTTCAAGCAGTGTTTGAAATCACAGAGACCTTGAAGCCATATGAGCTGTGCAGTGTTTTGCCTCTCTTTCATCATGTCCCCGTTTCCAAGATTTTTTTTTCTCTAGAGGAAGGGGGTTGTCTCCTCCTAGCTCTTTTTCTCTTGCAGGCTTTTTGCTGCAATGCCCTAATGCTGTTAGTCAGGAGGGAACATGGCAATTGTCATCCTCAGCAGATGGTGCTGGGGGCCACAGGGCTTAGGAGCCAAGGAGCACTGAAATGAAAAAATACCCTTGTTGGTGTTTCCTTTTTTACAGTGTTTTTCTCCATCCTCCAAAACGAATTCATCTGGAAGTTTCTGTCCTATACAGCAGTTACCTGGTGAATGCAATTTGATTTGCTACCCAAAGGTACTAAGGCTGCTGCTTAGAATGCAGGTTACATGGTATTCCGTGGGAGCATCCCCAGATTTGGCAGGATGATCTCTGGCTGCCTGCCCTGCAGCTGTGTATCAACTGTGCTCCCTGCTGCAGTTAGACAAATGGAAGCAGCTGGGCAGATCCAGTGCTATCATGCCACAGCAACACTGTCCCCTGCAGAAGGAGCAGCTTCTTTCTGCAGTTTTGGTCACCACTCTTAGCATACATGATGTGCTTGGGTATCTGGACAGACACAGACTTTGCAGACGTTCATCTGAAGGTTTGTGCTGAAAGAGCAAAAATTGCAGAGCTCTCAGACACTGCAGATGGCCCATTTCCTACAAAATTCCACAGATATCTTCTGTATTCCTTCTGCCATTAGGCCAGACTTCAGAGCTGAGTATGAGACTGCTCTGTGCTGAGACTGCTCTAAGCTCTGTTCTTATGCTGCCTTTCTGAAATGCTTTCTGCAAGGCAAACAGCAGCTTGCCAGGTGATCTGTCTTGATATGCCAGATCTTAGATGGTACTTTGAGCCCCAAGCTCCCTTAATAAATCTGCATTAGATTTGGGCTTTCTGGCCCTTAAGTCATGTGTCATTTGTTTATAAAAAAATCAAGATGACTCGTGAAGGTGATTCCTGATGCAAATAATTTGGTTTGCTGAGTACCTCTGTCTTCCTTTTTGCTCTTCAGAGTCCCTGGAGCCCACCTACCAACAACTGCAGAAGATGAAGCTGGACAAGAGCCCCTTTGTGGTGGTGTCTGTGATTGGCCAGGAGCTCCTGACTGCAGGGCACCACGGGGCCTCTGTGGTGGTGCTGGAGGCTGCCCTGAAGATTGGCACGTGCAGCCTGAAGCTGCGGGGGTCGGTGTTCTCTGCACTCAGCAGCGCCTACTGGTCGCTCGGGAACACGGAGAAAAGCACTGGATACATGCAGCAGGACTTGGACGTGGCCAAGAGTTTAGGTGAGAATCCTCCTTTCAGCTCTGGAGTGCTGGGTTGGGACTGATGAGACAAAAGCTAGGTCAGTGATCTAGCATCTCTCTCGAATGCGTGGGTTTCTGTGGGTTTTCACAAGCTGCTAAATCCAATCTGAAGTTTGTGAAATGTGCAGGCTACAGGTTTGTGCATCCCTGTTTGCCTGCCTGTGTGAAGGGGCAGATGATCAATGGATTGTGCTAAGGCTTTACAGGGTCTTCCAGTTACCTTGTGTCATGTATGTGAGAACTGCCCTTACTCCCTGTGTAGACTCGGGCTCAAAACGTGAGTTTTAAATGAAGCCATCTGCTTTTCCAAGTATTTGATGGACAGAAGTACTCACTCTCAGATTCTGGAGCAGTAGCCAGGGAAGGAACAAACCAGTAGCGACACAATGATGAACAAAGAGTGTTTTAAAATAAACAAATTCAAAAATCCCTCTTGAGTACAGTATATTCTGCACAACAGTGAGAGAGCATTCAGCTTCATGGGGTGCTGTAGGAGAGCAGCAGGTGTGAGACAAAGCCCTGACTGTGCAGAGCTGGAGAGACAATGCCCAAAGGCTTGAGCCAGGACTGTTCACTGAGAGCATAGGGACTCCTTTCTTGAAGATGGTTGTAGGTGTACTTTGTACACCTGAGCTGAGCTGTGCTGCAGAATTGCTTTCTGGAGAAACCTGGCTTTGTGCTTGTTCTAGGCCCTGGCCACTGACTGACCTTCACAATGTCAAGCAAGGAATAAACAGGGAGGAATGGAAAATTGCCAAGTGTTAGGCCACAGAAGAAAGTAAAACAATTCTAAAAATAAGATTGATGGCTGTTGTAGAAGTTTCTGAAGGCCAGCAAAGAGAGAAGTTTGACTGTGTGTTAAACATAAAGATGAGTTTGTTCTAAAGCTGGTTCTCACCAGAGCATCATTTGTACCTCATGTTTCAGTCTTCCCACTGGATGTTTCCAGCAATGCCTGTATTAGCTAATCTTTGTTTTGTTTGCATGTGACACAGGTGACCAGACAGGAGAATGCCGAGCTCATGGAAATCTGGGCTCTGCATTCTTCTCCAAAGGAAATTACCGGGAAGCCCTTACCAACCACAGACATCAGCTGGTGCTTGCCATGAAGCTCAAGGACAGAGAGGTAGGAAGCTTATTAATCAAAGCTGGTAGTCTGCACTGCATGGCTTTCCAGACAGAACTCAACATATCAAAAAGCCTTGTCTGTCTGCCCTGTTTTACCCCAAGAATTTGGAAGCTGTGACTTCTCCTCCTGGGTGTCCACTTGCCTTTGGTTAAGGAAAGTCTTTGTACCAATAGATTGGATATGTGAAATGGACAAGATCCCTGTCCCCAGTGTTTGCATAAAAGACACTTAGTCTAAACACCAGGGAAAACAAAAAGAACCCAGGCAAACCTGAAAACAAATTGTGCAGGATCTGCTTTGCCCTGACCATTCAATTATGCTGGGCTCCCTGCCAGTGCAGGGAAGTGGGCTGCATGGACTGAGGAGGCTGTCCCTAGGGATTTCTACTGAAAGTTCACTGTAAGGACAGAATCATATTTTAGTGCACAGATATAAAACCTATCCCTTGCTCCAGGGATTCCCCTCTAATGTGAGTGGGAAAGTGGAGATTGGTGGTTGCATGGCAGGCACAGGGCTATGGGCAGCAGGGCAGGTGAGAGTTCATGTAAGCACAAGTAGTTTTGGGGGAGATCTAAAAACTGAGGAAGATCAGATTCCCACTGGTAAGTTGTGGAAAAGATCTGCTAGAATTTGCTGAATGTTTTACTACTTTGCTAACTTACTTGGTAAGTTAAATATCAAGTAAGCCTTGGAAAAATGCATCTTTCTGTAGGTTGTGGAAGGACTGTGGCAGGAGGAGGGACTTCTTAGACATTTCCTTGATTATTTTACCAGCTGGAAAACCTCCTGAATCACTCCTGATTTCCTTGTTTCTGTTCATGAAGAGCAGAAAAGCTGTTACTTGTCTTTGTTTGTCAGTTTTCTTGATGGGGGTCCCTGTTGCTGCTAACAGGGTAACCTGTGTGGCTGCTGCTCTACTGTGGGGTTTCTTGCCCAGCACATCCCCTGTTGTGGGGCCTGGAGGCAGCAGCAGGGGAGTTGATGTGCTGGCATGAATGAGCACAGCAGCCCCAGAACCCCAGACTGGCCTGAGATGTGGGGCTGGAGCATTTTGCCTGGTCTTCAGCCCACTGATTGAAACAGATCTCACTGGGGGGAGCCCAGGGAGTGAGGGCTAATCGTAACAGTCCTTAGTTCATGACACATCTGGGCACATAATTAACAGTTATTGACAACAAATGACTACTTGGTTTAGCAAGAAAGCTGAGCTTCTTGGATTTCCTGTAGGATGTAACCACAGGAAATTAATTTGGCGCTTTCTGATGACATCATCTTGACCACAGAGCTTCCTCTGAACAAAAAGCTGTTTTTCTTGGCCTCCTTTGCAGACATTTTTATAATGCAAATGTTATAAAGTTGCAGTAGGGCTGATGTGAATTCCAGCAGAAGGGAATTTGGTGTGCGACTGTAATGAGGTAATTGTTTTACCCCTGACTGTACAGAGAATTGGCAGAAAAGGTAAAAAGTGCTCCTTTGTATGGGATACTGCTGTCTTTGCAGAGGCTGTCGGGTTCTGAGGCTGCTGGAGCAAATGTTTCCTGGGTAATGCTGCCCATAAATGCAGGAGGAGGTTGCAGAGGGTCTGTCTGGAGCATTCAGGTCTGTCCTCCCCCATGCAGGCCTGGAGAATGGGAGCTGTCAGCTGAGCAGGGAAACATCTCAGCTGCTCACAGGGACTCAAGATTTTACATGTTTTTCTTCCTTGGCACAGAGAGTGTGTGCAGCTCCTGTTACAAACACAGGCTGTGTGTCCAGGCAGGCCATTTGCTGTTTCAGTCAGTGTGGGGAGAAGTTTGAGCTGTTTTGTTGTTCTTGTGTCCAGAGAGAGCATGGGGCAGGTGTTGCTGGAATTTGGCATACCTGGAGTATCTGTAAAAGGGAATTTGGGGGCTTGAACACATGTGTGAGTTTGATTTGTGCAGGTGAGGGGGGAAGACTGGTTCTTGGTGAGACACTGTGAAGGGCAGCATAAAACAGCTGTCTCAGGTAAGGAATGGGTTGGATTTTTTGACCAGCTTCAGTGGCTGGTTAAGAAATTCAAATGAGCTAGTTCTGTGGGTATACCTGTCCCTGCTTCAGCCGTGGCACTGGTGACAGGGTGGGTGTCACTCGTGGTGTAGCCCCGTGGCAGCAGTACAAAGTGTAACCATCCCACCCTAAGTGGGGAGGGTGCTGCACAGCCCATCTGAACTCAGAGGGAACTCATGGGCAGGGGGCTGCAGGACCCTGCCTCAACACATGTGCACTCAGGAGCTGATCTTTGGGCATCTCTCTTGACACCAGCTCTGACTAAGACCCACACAATTCCTGCAAAGGTGGAAGTAAAACTTTCCTGGGCTGGTGAGGCCCCTAGGTAGAGACTTGTCTTTTCCTTGCTCATTCAGAGCTGGCTGCAGCTGTTGGAGTTCACCCACTCCTGTCCTGCAGCAAGGAACTGCCTGTGCAGGGGTAAGTGCCACTGAACAGGAACAAGAGGGTCCACTCTGAGCAAACCTGGCTGCAGTGGAGTGAAATGTAGTCTTTACTTCCTTGCTGATGGATAAGTCTTTACTTCCTTGCTGACGAGTCTCAGCCCTGTCCTAGAGCAGCAGCAACCTCATGTTCTTGTGGTGTGTTCTGTGCTCTCTGGGACTGAAATGTCAGCACATACTGTCCAAGAGTTCATGTGCTGGGGAAATCCCATTCTGCTAGCTTTTTTTCAGTCTCTGCTTAGTGCTCATGAAAGCATTGGGAGTTGTACAAGGAGAGGTTCCCTTAAAGCAGCAGCCAAGGTACTGGGATGTGCCAGAGGAGGAGTGGCAGATGATGTTAGCAGGGAAGACTGCATCACATTATTTTAGCTTGTTGTCTTTTTCTTGTCACAAAAGCTGGCTCTGATGAAGAGCAGCAGCAGCTTGCAGCCTGTTTCTTCTCAGAGTGGCCTTCTCAGAGTGGCCTGCAGTTACGCCAGCCCATAATGGAGGTGCTGAATGTATTTCTGAATTAATTGCTTTGGTTTTAACACCAGGTAATCTAATCCTCTGGAAACCATCAGGTAACTCATGTAGGTAGGGTGTGTTGATGCCACATCACAGGCTGTGATTTAGACAAGGGTTATGCAGCTGACAAGCTATGCCAGGATCAGAGGAAAGAATGAAATCAAAATGTAAATGTGAAAGCTTTTTATACCTGTAGCACTAGTCCCCTGTGTCCCTTTTCATCACTAGCTGCTCCTCAGGTGTCCAGAACTGTCTTGTGTTAGGAATTCTGTAAGACCAGAGTGCCAGTGTAGAGCCAGTGATGGGTGATTTCTTGGGATGGGTTGGGGTGGCCCTTTTTGATGACCATTTTGAAGGCCCTGTGTTCCTTCCAGAGCATTTCATTTGGAGAAGTAATACTTGAGTTTTGGAGCTGTGAGTGGCTGAAAAGCAGAAATGGGCAGGAAAGGAAAAGCTGTGGAGCCCCTTCTTGGGTCCAGTGTCCAAACCCTCACAAAAGCTGTGCTTGAATCCTGCCATGCAGAGCCCATGGACACCACAGGAACTCTGCAGTGTAATCAGTCCCTTCTCTCCTGGGCCCTCAGACGCCTTCGATTACAGCCCCGCTGTTCAGAAATAGCAGGGCACTATGGCAAGATGATAAACTAACCATCATGAAATGAGTGCTTGTCCTGCCAGCACGGAGCTCTTGGGAAGCAGTGCTGCTGCCAGAAAGCCACTGGGTGCTGGCAGCCCCTCCATGCTGGCTGGCAGGCAGGCAGGCTCTGAGCTGAACTGAGCCTTTTCCTGGGATGCAGCATCCCTCTTCACCATGCAGGAGTGAGCAGAAGGTGTTGGGTGAGAAGGAGGATTGTCTGCACCCCTGAATTCTCCCTAGGGCTGGGATGAAGGTGCAGCCAAGCACTTTCTGGTGCCCCTTTTCTCAGGAATGTGGTTGAGGGAAGGGCAAAGAGCTGAGGGCAGACTGATGGACTGTGTCAGTACTGAGTCTTGCCCCTGGGTTGACTCATGATGACCAACAGCTTGCAGCAATCATTCCTGGCCTGGTTTTGAAGGGATTTCCCCCCACCTCCCTCTGGAAGCAGCTATTTGTGGAAGGAAAAGGTGCAGAACTGCTGTGCCCTCTTGTTACTGACCCTTTGTGTGAGCCTCTGGCTGCTGCCCTGGACATCTCCATGAGCATCTGTGGCTCTGGGAATTCTCTGCAGCAGGTGGGTGTGCTCAGTAACTGATGAGCCAGGTTTTGCTGTCTCAAGATGCTTTTTAAAACCATTGCAAATGTAAGGCAGAGTTCATGTTTGCAGCTTCAGCAGATTTTGTTCAGAAAGGCTGACTATTTGCAGGAAATGGATATGATGAAGATGATAATTAGAACTGAGTAGTTAAGTAGCACAGAAGAAAGATGTTTATTAAGCAGGCTTTAGTGGGTTTTCTGTGTCACCTTGCTCTGGCATATCTATGAGGGTGCTTGTGTGGCAGGGGAAATACCAGAATGCAGAAATTCCCAGTGGAAAGAGAAACCATGGGCTTGCAGCCCAGGAGACTCTAGAATCCAGCTGGGTGCTCTGCTTCTTGCTGCAGAGGGCATTGCCATGGAGCTGGCTGCACCTGGAGCCATGCTGGGGGGGGTCATCAACCCCTGTGCATCCCTGGAGGAGGAGGAGGAGGAGTATTAGGGAGCATGATTACTGGGACAGACATAATCCTTGGTTGGATTCTGTTGGGAAATTGAAGATTCTGCAACTCTCTGTACATACTTTGTGAGCAAAAAGTATGTACAGCCACTGGTAGTTATTTAGGTTTGTAGTTTTGGTAGTTTTTCCCAGTCCCCTTCAAAGCAATGGAACTCAGCATAAACTCCCACATTTGATAAACTGCAGCTCCTCACTGTCAGGCTGTGCAAATCAAAGATCAAATTTCACCTTCTTGTTTCCAGAAGGAGATGCAGAAGGAAAGATAGATCATTCCTTTCTAATGAAATCTGTAAATCCTGTAAAGCCAGGGTTTTCTGCCCTTTCCTGAGGGGAAGGGGAAATGCTTTCCAGGTGTCCCTCCAGCCCTGCTTTGTCTGTAAAGCCACATCTTCAGTCAATAGCAGGGCTGTATGGATTCAGCCTTTTCCCTGAACTTGTATGATTTCTGGTTTGGGGCAGCAGAATGGTGGGGTTTTTTCTGTTCTTTTGAGTTAGATCTCACTGAGGATGTGCTCCTTATCAGCAGTCTTGGATGGAGTGTGGAGAATCCCATCCATTGATGAGCTGCAGCACGAGGGAGGGAGCCCATGGCAGTGTCCCTGACTGTGGGGTGTGTGTGGCACTCAGCCATACAAAGAGGTGGCCTGGCCCTGGGGCTGCCACATTTTTCAGAAAGGAGAAATCTGAAAATCTTATGACCATGGTTGTTTTGTTATGTTTGCAAACAATCTGGAAAATGAGGACAGGATATAAATACCTCACAAATGAGAACTGGAAAGAGTCTTCAGGCTAAAGCAGTTTGTCATGCCTGGAAACATAGCCTAAGATGTCAGAGACAGGCTGTGATGAGGAAATGATTCCAGCCTCTCAGTGCAGACAGCAGTCTTGCTTTATTAGGGATCCAGGGCAGACTGCCTTGTACCCTGGAGGAAGGCTGAGTGCCAGCTGGTGGGAGAGCACTTACCATTGGAGTTCAGTTGGGAATTATGGGTCCTCTAGTGCTACATCACAGCTTGGACTGAATCACCTGTGTGGTTGAAAGGATGAGTGCAGTGATGTGAATCAGCCTTAGTGCCTGACCTTCAGCAGTTGGATTTGTATCTGAGAGTATAAATTCTTTGCCTTTCTCTTTCTGTCTTTAGCAGGTTTTGTTAGAGTCAGCTTGACAGGATTCACACAGGTTTTTGTCTGGTTCAAAAGTGATAGGATTAAGCAGAATGAAGAGAAATCTGACCGGTGCAGGAAATTTGGGAATGCACTAAAAGGCCATATGCTTTGTTTTGTTTGGACTTGTGACTCAAGAGGGAAATGTAATACTTCCTGAGGATCTCCTTTAAATGTCCCCATTTGACCTCCACAGCACATGGATTTTAGCTAAAACAAAGGCAGTCTTCTGGTTTTACTTTCATAGTGTCTGCAAAGCTTAGCACGTTGCTGAGGCCTGGACCTGGCTGCAGTAAAAGAATTGAAGCAGAAAACTCATGCAAGAGCTGCAGCTGCAGCACTCCCTGGGTTTTCAGGAAGCCCATCTCAGCCAGGGCTTTTCTCCTCTGTGTTGAGTTTGCAGTGAGGGGATGTCCAGCTTATGAGCAAGGGTAGCAAGGGTTGGCACAGGTCAGGACACTGCTGTAGGAGTTGATGTTTTCTTTGCCTGCTCTGAGCTTGTTAGATCCAAATTTGTGACTTGCTGGCTTATTCTTCCTGACTGACTTTGACCAGGGTATGAGTCATTCCTCAGGGTCAGCACCATGGAGAAGCTTGTGGTTTTAAATGAGGAATACTTACATCACCACTAAAAATGTCAAGTCAGCCATCCTCTCTAAAGTGATTGCACACAGGAGCCTTTCAGACTGTGTCCAGAAAGTGACCAAATTTGGGCTACTTGGGGTAAAGATAGATCAACTCCAGGTGATGTGTAGGTTCAGTGATGAGATCTCCTTCATAGTGTTCTTGGGCTGGTGTATTTTGTGTGATTTCTTTGTGGAATGAGTGGAGCTTTGTAGAGCCCACCCAAGAAAAGCAGCCCACTCCCCCAGGTCTCCAGCACCACATGGTGAGGGGTGTTGGCACCAGCTCCCACAGTCACCATGAACAGCCTGGTCAGTATGAGTGACAGAATTACTCCTAAAAAATGGAGTGGAACAGTTGTTGCTTCAGCTTTCCAGCAAAACCCTTCTAACTTAGTTAAATCTATTTGCAAAACTATTCTGTTAAAGATGTAGCTCAGGTTTACTTTTAAAAGTGTCCTAGGCAGAACTAGGCACCTTGCTCCTAAATGATAATGGAGGAGGTGGAGTCAGTGGATTTTCCACTGGAATGGAGCAGCATTATTTTGATCTCCAAATGAGCAGCTGAAAGTCAGCATTCCCCTTGAGGAGGAGTGACTGTGAATGGTCTGGCAGTCAAATCCCCAGTGCTGCTCAGGTTTGCTGGGATTCCCTTACTTCGTGTGTTACTTCTGCCATGGAACAGGGAGAGTGAGAAGTCCTCTGAAACATGAACAATTTCCTGAGCAAGTAAGAGCACAGAGGGCTGGGAGCAGATTGTCAGCACAGTCCATGACAGGCTCTGTTGTGAGCAGCAGCTCTGTGACATTTGCAGAGCTGTGGATTTTACCCATTAATCAAGTAGAGGCTGGGACCATCTCTTTATGCTGAGTATTTTGAGTCTTTCTATTGTGTCATTATTTCCTGGTTGTTCTCTTTCTGTTAGTAGTTATAAAGCTCCTTTCAGGCTTTCAGATACTAGTGTTTCTGTTCCATGGCTTTGGCTTTTTTGGGGTTTGCTCTTTGGTAGCTTCTTTGTAAAAGACTGAGACCTTCTGCAAATAAATAGGGATATTGATTGGCAGGGATATTGATTTCAGTGTATTTTTTTTCCCCAGGAAATAATTACCTAAAAGCAAATCCATTCCTTCTTTCTGCATACTGATCATATAAGAGGGGAGGATATTGCCTGCTGTTTCCTTTCTGATTTTCAAAAGCATGGCACACAAAGGAAGAAGGTAGATGTGGTACTGGCGCATCAGCCTCACCCTTAAGGGAGGAGAGAAGGACAAGTTTTAATTTTG
This sequence comes from Trochalopteron elliotii, assembly GCA_024734555.1. Classification (NCBI taxonomy): domain Eukaryota; kingdom Metazoa; phylum Chordata; class Aves; order Passeriformes; family Leiothrichidae; genus Trochalopteron; species Trochalopteron elliotii. Next base: position 442,328 of record JANPWX010000137.1, read on the forward strand.
ATGGGTCACCTCCTCTATTTGGATGTGAGACTTGTCTTTGTGCATAAATCAAGCATTGTCCAAGCCAGGCTGAGGCATGCCTGTGGATTCTGAGGAAATGATGAAGGGGCTTAATAGAAGTGGAGATAAAGCACAATTTACAGCAAATGATCATTTTAACAGGTACTGGAACTACCCCCATCACAGTGCTGTCCTGCTTGTATGTATAGCAGTTACTTGGTCCCTACCTGTAAAACAAACAGCTCCTGCAGAGAAAGAGCTGGGATGTGTCCCTGGTGTCAGTTAACCTGTGCCCTTCCCACCTGCAACAGTTACAGCAGCACAGGGCACAGTGAGGTTTTCCTGTGTGTGGTGACACCCACAGCACTCAGCCTGTGCTTTCAGAGCTCTGTGTGTGTGTCTGTTCTGGAACAATCTGCTCCCCTCAGTACCCTCAGAGCACTCTCAGTGCACCAGCACATCTTTGCTTGCATTCAAGAGCAAGGGCATGCAGGTGAGGGGTGGTGGGGTGTGGATCAGGAGGTGCACTGGCTTTCAGAGGTGCTGCTGTGATGAATATGCATGGTGACCTGCTGGATACAGTTCCACTACATCTGTAGGATCAATCTGCTGTTGCTCTGTGCCCAGAGGGAGAAGGGAAGTTGAAAGAAGCAGCAATGCAGCAGGGCATGCTCCATCTCTGATCAGTCTTAATTAGTGTCTGTGTTTAGGGATTAAGGCTGCCTTGCAGTGAGATACCAGGCAGAGCATTTTCACCTTGCCTATTTTGGGATGATTATAGAGTGTTCTTATTTAAGCAGGGTGTGCAGTCAGGTGAAGACTTGTTTAAATGTGACATGATTGGGAAATGACCATTCTCTGACAAGGATGAAATACCTAAGGAATGCATTTCCAAATTGTCAGGTACCATTGTGTGATGCACATCTGCTTAACATCGGACTCTGCCTCACTCAGCTGAAAAACCTGAGCTGGCTGTTGCTTTTGAGAGAAAGAGAGCACTTAAGAATCTTTTTCAGAACTCCCTTCTGTGCCTCAGCTCAATGGCAGAAGAATCTGCTTTCTATTAAAGTGATAAATTGCTTAATTGGAGGTGTAAGCAACCCCCACTGTAAAATTTGTCTTTGTCAGATACATAAAACATTGATTTTCTTTGTTTGCTGTTGCAAACCCCCTGTGGTACAGAGCTGTAGTCTCACATCACCCTGCTACCAAGCAGAGGTGTGTGCTAGCAGAGATGGAATCTGTTTTCCATTTGTCAGCTGTGTGCTCTCCCTGCCACAACAGGGCTCAGTGACGTGGGAACACCCCATCCCTCTTGGCCCAGTGTGTGAGCCACTTGGGGTTCCCAGTGGATCCTGTAATGTGGAGGATTTTATTAAATACACAGTCACAAATTTATCTTCTGGAATCCTATTCCTAATCCCCTGAAGGGAGTCACTGGAGTCACCCAGCAGATGTTATCACCAAATTGTTCCTAAACACTGTTGTAAGGGCAAGCTCCCCTTACTGCCCCCAGAGCAAATAGAGCACTGATGGTTGTCTTGCTGGAGGATTGCTGCTGCACGAGTCAGCCCCAGCCTGGGGAAGCCAGAAGTGCCACAGGCAGTCCTCATGCAGACTCTCAGAGGACTGAGAAGTGCTGTTCTCAGATCAGGTAACAGTGGGAGCTGCTGCAGAATAAAACATGAGGACCATTGGAATGAAGGACACATCAGAGTGTGGAGGTGGCCTTCCTGCCTTGTCTGTCTGGCTGTGCCACAGCCCAGCCTCCAAAACAGCCCCAGCTTTCTAATCAAGTTGTGCTGTTTCTTGTCAGTTCTTCACCCTTTATTTTCTATTTCTCTTTTTGCCTCCTTCAGCTTATTTTTCTTTTCTGCTTCACTAGTCCTTCTGCCACATCCTGGTTTAGATAATCCAGCCCTGGGTACTCAGGCATGTCAGCCAAGTGTTTTTGCATGCTCTGAGAATGGTTGCCGAGCTTGTACCCTTCATTCTAGGTCTTTAATGTGAGCCTGGGCATGCTCTTGGGCAAAGGGATTAGGAGCTCTAAGAATAAACATTTCCAGCCTCACAAATTTCAATTCCTATCATCTGCTTCCCATTCTAGGAGACATCCTAAAGATTTCTTCCCATGTGCGGGATACAGTCCCTGCTTCTGTCAAGTTTTTCTTGTGCACACACAATCTGAGATCTGCTGCTTTCCATTTATGCCTCTTTTCCCCAGCCATAGCCCATTAACATCATCTGAGTCTCTGCCTGATGGCTCTTGGCCAGAGCTCATCTCCTCAGCAATCTGCACGCATGGATGTCCACTTTTTTTTTATTTTAGCAGCCCCAGGAGACACCAGATTTCACTGACTCCTTGTTTTCCAGAAAGACATTTCTATTCTCTTCCCAGCAATAACAGAAGTTCTGTTGCTGGTGGTGGCCAGTCTTCCAGAATTTCTGAACTTCCAGGCTGGATCAGTTCTCATAGAATTGTACTGGGCTTGACTTGGCCCAGGGGGTGCTGCTGCCTTGTTCCACAGCAGTGGGCACGTTGCTTCCTATCAGGATGAAGGGAGTTCTGATGCATCTTGAGGCCTGTATTGGGCCCCACTCAGTACTTTGGTTTGTGGAAGATGGCTGCATGTATCTGGTTTTTCCCCTTCCCTACGTAGGTTGTAGATGACTCAGTACTCTGTATATATTAAGCTTCATGAAGATTTGTGTAAAAATGGATTCAAATTCAGAGCAACAATTTTTGTGTTGGTTTTGTAGCAGCCTCCAAACAGGCCCCCCTCAAGCCCTCTAAGAGCTCTTCCTCATGGTGTCAGCCAAGAATTTATGTCACTGTGCTGCTGGAGAGCCTGTCCAGGGCCAGACCACCCCAATTCTGTGGCCAGTCTGACCAGCATGGAGCAGGACTCAGTCCCAGCTCTGCCTGTGGCCACACCAGTAGCAGCTGGTCTGGCCTGCACTGAGGAGGGACTGGGGCCAGGACTGCCCAGGAGCTGTGAGCAGCAGCCCTTGGCCAGCTGCTGCCCTCACCCTGACAGCTCCTTTTGGGGGGTTTGGAATTGGGTCACAGCAGCAGCTGAGTAGCAAAGGAAATGCACATGTAGGAGCTGCAGAGGAGTTGGGGTCAGCAGGCTGCAGCAAACAGCCTTGCTGAGGCAGCAGGCATGTGAGGAGCACATCCCTGCCCTTGGCTCCCTGCCCTGCTGACTGGTTGGGAGCTCTGGCTGTGCCAGGTGGAAGGCAGGTCTGCATCCTGGGAGATGCAGGGGGCAAAATAATCTGATTCTCAGATAATTTCTCTCATTAAATACAGCTGTTTCTTGGTGATAGCAACTCAGGTTTTCACAGAGCAGTATTTAGGTAAGATGTGCCTAAGGGACAGAGGCTCCAGGTACTGAAATGCTGTTGTCTTTGCTGCATTCCCAAGGTTGTGTGGGGCTCAGGACCCTGATGCTGCACAATAAAACCTGTGCTCTTTGGAGCATGGTGTGCTTGGTGAAGCAGAGGTATGGAAGGATGTTGGTAACTTCAGCAATCACTCTGTCTCCTCAATAGTCTCTGCATCTTTGCAGTGCTGTCCTTCCCCTCTGCAGGTACGAACACACACTGCACGTGTCAAAGAAAGAGGTGGTCCAACCCAAGTCCTCCCGAGTCAACCCCATCCATTCCTGCTGCCTCCACATAAGCTGCCCTGAGCAGTTTAGAACTGCAGAGAGCAGCTTTTCTAGTTGGTAGTCACATTCTTTTACCAGGATGGCCTCTCACGGTTTTGATTTCTAGGACCGGGGCCATCTGACATGTTGCCATGACTGCTTGTCCTTACATTGTCTCTCTTACCCCTGCAGGCAGCATCCTCAGCCCTGAGCAGTCTGGGCCACGTGTACACAGCCATCGGGGACTACCCAAACGCCCTGGCCAGCCACAAGCAGTGTGTCCTCCTGGCCAAGCAGTCCAAGGACGAGCTCTCGGAGGCGCGGGAGCTGGGCAACATGGGGGCAGTGTACATTGCCATGGGGGACTTTGAAAACGCAGTGCAGTGCCACGAGCAGCACCTGAAGATTGCCAAGGAGCTGGGGAACAAGAGGGAGGAGGCTCGAGCCTACAGCAACCTGGGCAGTGCTTACCACTACCGCAGGAACTTCGACAAAGCCATGTCCTACCACAACTACGTGCTGGAGTTGGCCCAGGAGCTGGCTGAGAAGGCCATTGAGATGAGAGCTTATGCTGGCCTGGGCCATGCAGCCAGATGTATGCAAGACCTGGAGAGGGCTAAGCAGTACCATGAAGAGCAGTTGCACATTGCTGAGAGCCTGCAGGATCGAGCTGCTGAAGGCAGAGCCTCCTCCAATCTAGGTAAGGTCCTGACAGGGAGCAGAATTTGTCATAGAATGCTGAGACTATCAGTTCTGCTGCCAGGATGCCCAAGATCTGCTGTGTGCTGTCTTCTTAGTCACCCCAGTTTCACCAGACTGCCTAAATAAATTAAACAGACCCTTGGCAGATTGTGTGCTGCTGTACTGTGTTCCACGTTCAATTATTAAATTCCTTAGAAAAACACTAGAAAGCACAAACTCATAGCAAAAGGGAAATGAGAAGATAAAATGCATTTGAGGAGCTCTTCAGGAGTTAGAAATAAATATAATTCTTGCACTAATGCAAGAAGTGATGTGGTTTGTTACCTGGCCATTTCTCTGGGAGCTTGTGTGCTGGAAATGTCAATATATTGCTGCCTTGTAAGTTGAGAGACACATGGGTCAAATACTAACTAAGTTTGTTTTCTGAATATACTCATTGAAATACTAGGGTGTAGGAGTCTTACATTCTCCTAAGGAGCAGCATTGGCATGCTGCTGGCAGGCTGGGGGAGACTGAGTTACACTCAAGTGAAGCCTGTTTCTCCTGCTGCCTCACAGCACCAGATGTGGGAGCGACCAAGGATGCATTTCCATCTCTGCCATGGCTGTGACAGTTGTGCTGCCAACGTTCCAGCTGTCGTTTGGGGTGTGTTCTCAGTTGGCTGGGAACAGCAGAGCAGGGCTGGTGCTGAGATATCAAAATAAGTGTTTGTTGGCAGCCCCTGAATCCCAGCCCTTGCAGGCTGCCCCACGCTGTAAATCAGCTCCTGTTTCTGCTTGGCAGTTGGCACTTGGTTCATTTGTAGATGCTAATTGTACTCTGATGTTATCAACAGCAGGTAATTGAAAAGAGCTTGATGAATTACTTAATTTCTCTTAGTAGCTGAGTCTTCAGGAGCTGAATGAAGAAGATAAGGGGAACTGCAGAAAACAAAACAGTCACAGCTTTTTAATTAGTGTTGCAAATCTCCTCCTTTACACAAGTTGAGGCAGATCCTGGGGCAAAATAGGTTTGTGATGCAAAAATGCTTGTGGGCAGCTTAGCATGAGAGAGCAGTGAGCATGAACAAGGTTTCTGTAGCAGGAGGGCTGGGAGAGGAGGTCTTGCATGAACAGCAAAGCACAAACTACATTCCCCGTCTCTTCTCCGTTGTGGCACCTTGTCTTGGGGAATCTGTGGCTCCAGTCCCGGGGAGACACAGAGATGTGAGAGATGGACTGGTGCAGCAGAGACTGTTTTTCAGTGTTGGATTTTAGCCTAAATATAGCTTTCAGTTGGTATGCTGACTCAGCCACTCCAGACTGTGTTAGAATAGCTCTCCTAGCCTCTGAGCGCGGGGTCTCACGTTTCAGCTGTTATTTGGCTGTATTTTTTGTCTTCTCTGTCAGAGCTAAGTTATACTGGGGAAAGGGAACATGCAGTTCTTGTTGAGACAATCTATTACTGTTGTTTAAAATGCATCCAGTACCAATCAAAAAGTCAAGTTTTAATTGTCTCTTTCATCTAATCCACATGCAAAACAAAACCTCATCAAAATAACCATGCTGACAGGGAAAAAAAATGTATCTAAATGTGTGTTTCCAGGCCAGAATGTTAGAGTTGGCCTCTCTGCTGAAGCAACAGACATTTTCTGTTGCATTTCCCTGATGCAGATGGAAGGCACCCTTAAGTGTGTGATCCAGTGTTAAGCAGGGCAGGCTGTAACAGAGCCCAGCTGCTGCAGTGTTCTGTAGGGACATCCTCTGCACTCTGGGATGAGGTGAACAGGAGGTGATGGACTGAGGGTGAAGCACAAGCTATCAGCCTTTCACAAGATGTGGAGTTTAACCAGAAATCTCAGGTTCTCAACCTTTGCAAAGCATCTGGTATTTCCAAACACTCAGGCTCCATGTGGAGACCAGGCTTTCCATCCTCTGCAGCTTTTAAGGATTCCCACTATGATGGAGAGAAGACACTTCACATTATTAATGGAACACAATTTAAAGGCTCTCAGTCCTGCCTCTTTGCAGCTCCAAGAGAATTTCTGTACCTCTTTCCATGTTCTCATCATGTTTCCCCAAGATGCCAGATACTTTCTCTGGAAGCTTTTGCAATTAATGTCAAAAAACATTTGCAGGGCCTTCTTCAGTGGCTCCCAGTCTCCAGGCTTTTTTACAGGTGTTTGCAAAGTAGCCACAGGCATTATTAGCACAGAGTTTAATTGAAGTGTAGGTGGTATCATCAGCAGAATAAGAGCTCCTGTTCCCATGTCTCATAACAAATGCAAGATGATTCGACTGAAATTGAAAAGCATCTGCAAGTGCTGTCTCACTCAATGTGAGTCTGAGCTCTGGAGTTACTAGGTATCACTTCTGGAAATAAACAGCAATTTTATAAGGCCAGACTGTGTCTGGTTATTGTGGTGAATGGGTGCTTTTATATAACATAAAACCTGAACCTTCCCTGAGCTCTCCCCATTAGAACTGGAGAGGCAGTTTGTTCAGAAGGGCTGTGCCCTGCCGAGTGTGAAGAGCCAGGGAAGGGGCCGGGCTGCCGGCAGTCCTGGCGTGCAGGGTGCTGCAGAGGCCTAGTCCAGAGCCCTGTGTTTGTTGAGCTCCTTTCTGCTGTTTTTCAGGAATCATTCACCAGATGAAGGGCGACTACGACACGGCGCTGCGGCTGCACAAGACACACCTGTCCATAGCGCAGGAGCTGAACGATTACGCGGCCCAGGGCCGGGCCTACGGCAACATGGGCAACGCTTACAATGCCCTGGGCCTGTACGACCAGGCTGTCAAGTACCATCGGCAGGAGCTGCAGATCTCCATGGAAGTCAACGACCGTGCTTCTCAGGCCTCCACACACGGCAACCTGGCAGTTGCTTATCAGGCGCTGGGTGCCCATGACCGTGCTCTGCAGCACTACCAGAATCATCTCAACATTGCCCGGGAGCTGCGGGACATCCAGAGCGAGGCGCGGGCCCTCAGCAACTTGGGCAACTTCCACTGCACACGAGGAGAGTTCGTGCAGGCGGCCCCGTACTACGAGCAGTACCTGCGTTTGTCCCCAGAGCTGCAGGACATGGAAGGCGAGGGGAAAGTTTGCCACAACCTTGGCTATGCCCATTATTGCCTCGGGAACTATGAAGAAGCTGTTAAGTACTACGAGCAGGATCTTGCCTTGGCAAAGGATCTTCATGACAAGCTGAGCCAAGCCAAAGCCTATTGCAACCTGGGCCTGGCCTTCAAAGCCTTGATGGACTTCAACAAAGCAGAGGAGTGTCAAAAGTACCTGCTGTCCCTGGCACAGTCTCTGAACAATTCCCAGGCCAAATTCCGAGCTCTGGGGAACTTGGGGGATATTTTTGTCTGTAAAAAAGATGTACATGGTGCAATAAAATTTTATGAGCAGCAGTTGAGCTTAGCCCATCATGTTAAAGACAGGAGACTGGAAGCCAATGCCTATGCAGCCCTGGGCTCTGCATACAGGATGGTACAGAAGTGTGACAAGGCTTTAGGTTACCACACGCAGGAGCTGGAGGTGTACCAGGAGCTGGGGGATATGTCGGGTGAATGCAGAGCACACGGTCACCTTGCTGCAGTGTATATGTCACTTGGGAAGTACACCATGGCCTTCAAGTGCTACGAAGAACAGCTGGAGCTGGGGCAGAAGTTGAAGGACCCCAGCATTGAAGCCCAGGTCTACGGTAACATGGGCATTACCAAGATGAACATGAATGTCATGGAGGAAGCCATTGGCTACTTTGAGCAGCAGCTGGCCATGCTGCAGCAGCTCAGTGGGAACGAATCCGTATTAGATCGGGGCCGAGCGTACGGGAACCTGGGAGATTGTTATGAGGCTCTGGGAGATTTTGAGGAAGCTATAAAGTATTATGAACAGTACCTGTCTGTGGCTCAAAGCTTGAACCGTATGCAAGATCAGGCAAAGGCCTACCGAGGCTTGGGCAGTGGGCACAGGTAAGGAGCTGCACGTGTGTTCTAATGTCATTGAAGTACAATGCAGTGTGGTACTTGTGGGGTGTGTTTGAGGGCCTTGGCACACACACAATGATGTAGCACGGGGAGTCAGTCCCGTGGGTGCTGAGGACTGTGCTGATAGCTCAAATTACAAAGCTGATGTCACTGCCCAGAGAGGAGGAGGGTGATTCAAAAGTGCTGGGGATGTCTCCTGGGGGAAAGCGTCTGACTGGAAGGTTTGAGCTGGCCTCCCGGGGAAATGGCAAAACACCTTCTCTCAAGGAGATACCAGCAAAATAAACGCGGCTGTTTTCCTCCCTTGTAGGGCTATGGGAAGTTTACAGCAGGCTCTGGTGTGCTTTGAGAAGAGGCTTGTAGTAGCACACGAGCTGGGGGAAGCATTTAACAAAGCCCAGGCTTACGGGGAGCTGGGAAGCCTGCACAGCCAGCTGGGCAACTACGAGCAAGCCATCTCGTGCCTGGAGCGGCAGCTGAACATCGCCCGGGAGATGAAGGACCGGGCCCTGGAGAGCGACGCTGCCTGCGGGCTGGGCGGGGTCTACCAGCACATGGGCGAGTACGAGACGGCCCTGCAGTACCACCAGCTGGACCTGCAGATCGCAGAGGAGACCAACAACCCCGCGGGCCAGGGCCGGGCCTACGGCAACCTGGGCCTCACCTACGAGTCCCTGGGCACCTACGAGAGGGCGGTGGTGTACCAGGAGCAGCACCTCAGCATTGCGGCGCAAATGAACGACCTCATAGCCAAAACTGTGTCCTACAGCAGCCTGGGGAGGACTCACCATGCTTTGCAGAATTACTCTCAGGCTGTGATGTACCTGCAGGAAGGTAAGAGGCTGAGTTGGACAACAGAGCATGCAGTGGTAGGGTCAGAAGGGTGGGAGGGAGACCTGAAGACGTGGAGAGGTGGGGTAGTGTAACCATGGTTGGAACAGGCCCTAACAGCGGCCTTTGATGCAGAAGCTCTTGCAGATATCCACAGCTACTGCTGAGCATCTCTTTGAGTAGCTGTCTGTGGAGCTGTTATGGCCAGCGTGCCATCTCAGTTGGAGCCTTCTTGGTGTCCCCTAGACAGAGATTATCTGTGCCTTCCTGGGAGCATCTTGGGTACTTCAGAGCATGAATCTAGACTGCACCTAGCGGAGTCTCTTTGTAAAGCTCATTTGTGCCTGAAGGTGTAAACCTCTCTAAATGGCATTGCATACCAGGATCTGGCCCTGGGAAAAGCACAGAGGATTATGATGAATCTCTCTGAACCTGAGAGGTCTGTTAGGAGAGATTTATGCCTTGCTGGTAGCCACCTGGTTCTTCTTACATGTTCACCTAGGAGTGAGAGAAAGTGGGTGAGTTTCTCTGTGAAGTCTGAGTGAAAACAAGTGCTGTTTGATAGAGAGGCAAGGGAAATTCAGCCTGAGGTGTCCAGGAGCCATCTGCCTTCTGAGTGCTGGGTCAGTGCTGGCCTGGGAGCTGTGCTGCTGCAAGGGGTTGCAGCATGCAGGCAGCAGCTGATCAAAGTACGGGCTCTGAGGCAGCAGATGAGCAATGTAGCTGGAGTGTATGAAGCTGGAGGCCGAAGGATGTATTACATCAGTTAGTTTGGTTTTCATGAAACTGACCTTGGCAGGATGCCAGCTTGCTGTTGGAAGGGGAGAAATGAAACACAGCTCCTTCTCCTGGTGTGCTGCAGAATTCCTGCATAGCCTGGGAATGCTAGCTGCTGCTGAGCTGCGTGGTGACAGCCAGGGCCCTGCTCCCCAGGCTGGGGGAAACCTGAGGTGCCTCAGAGGAGGTGTCCCTGTTGTCAGCAGGGGCCACCAAGGCGAGCGGTTTGGAGTGTGTGGAAGCAGGGACAGCACAGAATGTGCTCCTGGAGGTGAAATGAGCTGTGGGTCGTTCAGGCCGGGCCCCTGCCCTGTGCTCTGGCTCAGCACATAAACCATGCAGAGCCTGCCAGAAGGCCAGGGAGGGCTGATGGGAAACAAGCCAGGAATGTGGCAAGAGGTGTCTTTTCTGGCAGTGTTTGACAGCTCACTGTGATTTTGTTTGTCTGTGTGGCTTTCAGGGTTTAAAAGTTGAACTTTCTAATAGGGGCTTACGGAGTGTGTCTCGGGGTGGTGCCTTAACCTCACTTAGGGAGGGCTCAGTCCATGGAAGTGTCTGTCACCTCTCATGCTGGTGCCAATGCGAGGGCTGGCAGCAGCTGGTACTGCCCCACTGGTCATCCTGGTGCTGTCCCTGCCCTGCTCACCATCCCACCACTGGTGCTGCCCCACTTTCTGTCCCAGTGCCAGCAGCTCCACGGCTGTCTCTGCATACACAGGAGCCCTGTGGGACTGAGGCCACAGCTCCTTCTCCCCTCTGGCACTGTCTCACTCTGACTCCTTTTCAGGACTGAGGCTGGCAGAGCAGCTGGGACGCAGAGAAGATGAAGCAAAAATCCGTCACGGCCTCGGCCTCTCCCTGTGGGCGAGTGGGAACCTGGAGGAGTCCCAGCACCAGGTACACCATGGTCTGCCCTGTGCTGTGGGGGGCTCGTGTCCTCCAGGCCCTCTTGGAGGGTGATTCCTGTTCTCAGGGAAGAAAATGTCTGGTGTGAGCCAGAGCTCCCCAGCCTGAGGGGATGCTGGCCCTGGATCATGCTGCATTCCCCTGCTTTGTGCAGTGTCCATGAGGAAGTCACTGTGGCTGTTTTCCCTCCCAGCTGTACCGGGCCTCCGCGCTCTTTGAGACCATCCGCCACGAGGTGCAGCTGAGCACGGATTACAAACTGTCACTCTTCGACCTGCAGACATCCTCCTACCAGGCCCTGCAGCGAGTTCTTGTCAGTCTGGGTAAGACATGCCTTCACATGCTGAGCCTGAGCTCCAGGCTCATGCCAGCATGGAGTTCAGCTGGACCTGTGGGGTGGCAGTTCCTGGTATGTCCTTTGCTCCACAGCTGTCCAACACAGCACAGCATTTCTGTCCCAGGACAGCAATATGGGTGTCTGTCTTTGGGTTTGGGGCCCCTTTGGTTCTTCTTCCTTGCTTCCTCCATTGATTTGCCTTTCTGTGGCTCGTTGTGTTATTGCCTGCAGCAAATACATTCTGTGGGACTGTGTTCCAGTGCAGAGACTGCTCTTTTGGGAAATAGGTGACACTGCTTCCCCAGGTCTCTGTTGGGATTGGGATAGCAGCTGTCCCTGTTGCATGAACTGCAGACCACACTTGTGGTCTGAGAGATGGCTTTGTCTTTTTAGGTCACCATGATGAGGCACTGGCAGTAGCAGAGAGAGGACGAACAAGAGCTTTTGCTGACCTGCTCGTGGAACGTCAGACTGGGCAGCAGGACTCAGATCCCTATTCTCCCGTGACCCTTGACCAGGTCCTGGAGACTGTGAACGGCCAGAGGGGACTTGTTCTCTACTACTCACTGGCTGCAGGTTATCTGTACAGCTGGCTGCTGGCTCCTGGGGCAGGTGAGCTCCTTTTTGGACACAACAGCCTGGGAACAGGCCTTACAAAGGGAGAATAGGAATGAATTTGGGACCAGAGTGAATGTAGGAGGGAATCATTTCCATCTAGTACCTTAAAGCTGAATAGACTAAAAGCTATGGCATAGCCACAGCAGTAATGACTCTGAAGTGCTTATTCAGGACTTTGATGTTCACCTGGAGATGGAAATGTTCCACATGTTTAATATTTTCATTTTTCAACCTTCAATCTGTATATATTTCCCACAGGGCAGAACAGAAGAGTAATGAAATTCCAAGTATGTTGGCTCTATAAGAATCTTCTATGCATAAGAATCCCTACTTTAATTATAGTTCTAAGCTTTATTCTTCCAAAAGCTTTTGACATTCATTCACTGAAGTGGATTGCAGAAAACAGAAGGGCATCCCCACTTCCTGATATGCCATTAAACTGCCTGATCCTCACATGAATGTGGAAACACTTATCACAGAGGAGCAAGGAGGATTAATTTGAAGAGGATTGCTTTTTGCAGACAGCTGTTATTCATTATCTAATAAAGTGATGACTGTAAATTTTAACAAGTTCTTTCTGGATATAATTTAATAATTGCAGCCCTTCATCATGACAAAGCTAAAGAGATAAAAAGCACTATTTAGATTGCACGAAAAATGCTTCAGAAAGGGAAGGAAGCACTCACATATGCCTGACTTAGATGGGATGACAGTGGTTGGAAGAGATGCTTTTTGGGAGCATTTTGCAATGTTGCATGTCTGAGTGTAAGATGGGATTGTCCTGCTGTGCATCCAGTCACTAATTGGCTCTTCAGGCCTGTAGTTTGCACAATAAAATGCCAATAATTCTATAGTGTCACTGTCAGGCTGAGCTTATTAAAATTATATGGATCAAGTGTAGGATTTGCCACTGGGCTTCATGATCAGTATCCTCCTTGACCACAGTGAGTCTTGGAGAAAAGGAGTTGCAGTGTTTGAGTCCATGGTTTGTGACTGCCTCTTTGCAGGTTCTGTCACGTGATGGGAAAGGTACAGGCTGTGCTGCTTCAGGGATTTTTCTCAAGAAACTTTGCTGGGAGCTCTTCAGTAGTGACTCTGGTCCAGCCATGGTGGCTTGTTCTTATTCACTGACAGAGGGAACAGCTTCAGTGGCAGGGCAGGGTCCTCATTGTCCCCCTGACATGGAACCCTCAGAACCTCTTGGCTGTTGCTGTTTGCTGCTGTTGCTGCAGGAGGAGTTGCTTTATTCTTTGTTCTCTGCTCTTCTGTAACTGGTGTAATAATTGATGCTGCTAAGGCATCCAGAGCAGCCTTTTACTGTTGATCCCAGGCTGCAGAATTAATTATATCAGGAAGAATAGACCAGTCTGAAAGCAGGAAGGTTTTATCTGCAGTAGCTGTGGAATTCTCAGCAAAACAGGAAGTGGCCTTTATCTGGTTTACCCAATGTGAAATGCTATCTTTTAATAATTCACTGTGCTTTAATCCATCTTCTTTCCTTTTATAGAGTGAAATGACTGTGTGTGATGTAAGGAGGTTCTGCTGTTCTAACAACACTCTTGTTCAGCCTTGTGTGTTCAGTTAATTTGCTCAGAGGCTATTAATAGGTATTTTTCATGTGTATCAATTGAAATGTGAATTACTCTACTAGGGGCTTGTATGGAAGATCTGGTTTATAATTTATATGAGTGCTGCAATAGCAAAGGCATTCTGAGCATCTTGTAAAAGCTCTCCTCTGCCTTTGTGCCTTTGAGCCATTATCTGCAAAGTACAAACCCAGATTTTAAAACAAAGCTGGAAATGCTGGAGAAGTTCAGCAGAGACCTGGCACAGAACACTTTGCCCCAGTTATGCTGGAAATGCCAAATGCCTGGGGCTGTGCTATCTTCTTAGACAGCTGCTGGCAGCACTGTTCTAGCCCTGGAGAAATAACCTCCTGTTTCTGGTGCCTTGCAGGAATTCTGAAATTCCATGAGTATTATCTGGGTGACAGCCTGACAGAAAGTGCTGGGGACTTCCATGAAGCCAACAGTGTGGCCCTGCAGACACTGACAGCCTCGGCCCTGGAGCAGCACATCTCCAGCGTGAGGGAGGCTCTGGGGGTGGATTCCTACTACACCAGGTGAGCTGGGATTTAGGGGGTCTGACATCCTGCTCTCTGCTCTCCCACCTGAACTTATAACGTTTTGGGATGAGGTAATTTGTCGCCCTGATTTTTCAACCTTCTGATTGTTTTCATTTCTGCTGGAGCTTTCTCATGCTTGTGATAAAAACAAAGACTGATGTTTTGTAAACGACACATTCCCTCTAAGAAAAAAGACAAATTGATAAACTTCTGAGTTGACCACGGGGGTCAGAGGGGTGTTCCTCTCCAGTCCTTCACCAAATCCCAAAAACTCTATAAATTAAGATTCCAAAATAAACTTCCCTTTTCCTTTTCATCTCACATCCTGACAGGTGAGTGTAGTTCTTTTCATGTCCTCTTGCAACACTAATTGGCCAAGAAGTTTGAGAACTGAAAGTCAGAGAAGGGGCAAATTTTCAGTGCAGGAACAAAAAAAGGGCTTTGTTTCTGTAACCATGATTATTTTCCTGCCAAACAACTCTGTGCACATGCAAATAAGATCCAAACCCACAGGCTGTCTGGTGAATCTGTAGATTGGATGAGGAGGCAGGTGCCATGTCTGACTGCATATGGGCAGATTTCATCCTGCTTACATTTTCCAGTGTAATTAATTCTCTTTCAACAGTTTGCTTTGAAAAACTGCAAGTACCATAGGAATTCTTACCACCCCCCATTGTGGCTTGTGGCTATAGCTGAGTAAATAATTTAGAACCCACATGTTGATTGTTGAGTCTTACCCTGCAGACATGCAGATACACAAGATCCGTAACTGAAATCTGCAGTTGGACCTCATGCAGCAGTTTTGCAGACACAGTTTTTTGTTTCATTAACTGTTTGTCACCACAGATTCTCCTCCCGGCAAAGACAGTCCTTCAGTCTTCAGGTTCTGGGATGAGTTTTTAATTTGCTGGGATGTCAGCTTCTTCCTCACTTAGTGGTAATGGTAGGGGTATGTTTTTGGTTAAGGATTCTGGGTTTAATGCTTGTCTCCAAGATCCTTGGACCAGTGTGGTACAGTCATAGGCAAATGTTCTTTCCCTGTGTCAAAATCATGTGCAGGGAATCAAGCAACAAACCTTGGCTGTCCCATGTGGGTGAACATCACTTTCTGCTTTGAAACTTCTTCCCCGTGTGGTTCAAGTGCTTCCCCTCAGCCCTGCTGATTCCACTGTTCTCCAGCCCTCCAGGGCCCCAGCAGAAGCTGCCAGCCTCAGTCCCAGCACCAGAGAGCAGCAGGGTGTGAATATGCACAGCACATGTGAAGGAACTTGACTGCTCAGCCCCTGGCTTGCTGCAGTGCTCTGGGGTTCAGGTTGAAGAGTTGGTGCTGTCCACACTGCTGTGAGCAGGGTCAGAGGTGCTGCTGAGTCTCCAGAGCGTGTCTTCACACTTTCTGGAGGGGAAGCAATGCACAGGATGTTCAGTTCCACACTGCAGCCTTCAGGTTCTGCTAGAAAGGGTTCTTTTCAGCTGGTCTAATTAATCCTCAAAGTAACGCATTCTTGCAAAAAAAAAAAAAAAAGAAGTGGAAAGGGATTTTAAAGTCTGCTTGAACTTGTGTCAGAACAGACTCTGCTCTCTTTAGGGAGAGCATGTGACCTGCTCTCTTGGGTTCATGAACTCAAGATTTTTGCCTCTTTAAGGAGCTGTGAGTGTTACTCCAAACTGTGCCAGGACTCAGAGCTGAGCATGCCTCATCTGGAGGAAAAACGTGCAGGGAAAAGCTGTTGACATCCTTTTCTTCTCCCTTTTCCCCCTTATGTTGGTTTTTTTTATCCCCTGTCTGTAGTTCAGCTGTCCCCATTTCAGTGTTCATGAACTGATTGGCTTTTGTCAGGAATTACCAGGTTATAAATCATATTGACCAGGAAATTCACTCATAAGAGATCCATGTTCCATGCAGAAACAGAGGTACAGCTCTAGTTACCTGCACAAGTATGGGTTGTGTGTTCATTTAATGCCTGTGCTTTTTATTGGGAAACATGCCCTTGAGGAGAAGTTTCAAGCTGTCAGGAACCCCAAAAGAAGCAGAAATGAGATTCAAGAAGGCTTCATCATGTAGCTTTACCTTAAGTGTACGAATTCCAAGGTTTGTGATGTGCCATTGTTGTGGTTTAGGGATGGTACTCCCCAGTTTAGTTCTCCCACTAAGACTCTCTAAACCCCAGTTCCACTTGCTTGCTCCCCCCCCTTTCCCTCCTTCTGGTGGCTGGAGAGGAGAATTGGAGGCACAGAAGGTGAAGATCATGGGTTGAGATAGGAACAATTTATTGGAAACAGCAACGAGACAAGGAAACAAACAGTAAAAGCAACAACATTAGCAAAAAAAGTGTACAAAATAGAGAGAATGATTCACATGGACAATGCTCACTGAGCCCAGTCCACCATGAGCACCCTAACTGCACAGAGAAAATTTAGATATTAATGTCAGGAGACTGGGAATTTAGAATTGTTGGGCTGTTTCTCTGTATTGCTGCTGCACTTGGGGCATTGATAGAGTAACCATTCTGTGCTTTCCCTCTTTGTGTAACAGGAGTGGTAACACAGCTCCCTCTGTTATGTCAGTCTTTGCCAGTGAAGGAAGTTTGTGGAGCTTGAAGTTAACTGTGGAGATCTGAAAAGGATGTGCTCACTCGTGTTCTTAGGCAGATAAAGGTTGGGTTGGTGTTTCCTGCAGACTCAGCTTTTCAGTGTCGTGCTGCAGCTTTAGAAGTCCCTGCCTGCAGTGCACACAAAGGGTCCTGCACTCCCACCTGCATGTGCCACTCACTAAACCTTGAGGAATCCCAGAAGAGGAGGAAATGGGGCTGGTGCTGTCTGATGTGCCTGACAAAAGGCAAGCCAGGGAAGATTTGGCATTAGCATTCTGTTGAGTTTCTGTTTGAAAAACATTTTTGCTCAAACTGGCCAAGCATTTATCATCAAGCTGTTGCTCCTTCTCATATCAATGACCTCTTCATGTCACTGATTCCCCCCCAGAGCCTGTGCTAGCAGTGAGACAGAGAGTGAAGCTGGGGATATCATGGACCAGCAGTTTGAGGAGATGAATAACAAGCTGAACTCAATGACTGATCCAACTGGCTTCCTGAGGATGGTCAGCAGGAACAACCTATTGAACAGGTGAGAATGCAGCACTGCTGTGGGGATCAGCAAGCAGGAAATGTGTTGGTGATGGGCTTCTCTCTAAACTGCAAGTTTAGGTGGAGCCAGTGCCAGTGCTCAAGGGCAGAGCCAGCAAGGACTGGTCCCAGTTGTAACTGATGACTGTCCAGAGGAACAGCTGTTCTGATTTTGCTCTTCTCCTGGCCAAGTGCTGATTTTGAGACTCCAAACAATTGCAGGGAGCTCTGTTCTGTCCCTGCTGTGTGTGAGATGTGGAACTTGGGAGCTCTCTCCTGCACACTTGTTACAGAAATAAATGTTTCTCTTGATCTCAAGTGTTGCACCAATTAGGTGGGAATATGCTGCATTTCCAGAGTTACAGGGTTGTACTAGCTGCAAGTCTCCACTCATTTTCTGCCTCTTACAACTTGTTCTCAGCCTTTCACATGACTGTGCTGATTAGGGCTTAGGGCAACCATTTGGAAAGAAAATTGAAGACAGAATTTTTCCAGTGTGGCTGCGTGATGCAGCCCAGGGTTTCTGATTGGATCTGTGCTCGGTTGTGGTTTATGAGCACAGGATACCCTAGGCTTTTCTCAGCTGGAAAAGCAAATGTGATCAGCCTGGAGTGTTGTGAGCCACCATTAGAGCTTGTGCACTGTTACAGCATCCCCATGGATCTGGGAGCTGCCTGCTGGCACCAGCAACTGGCCTGGTTTTCTTCTCAGAATCCACAAGCATGTCTGTTCAAGCTGCTGCACTGGTGAAGGACTATGAGTACTTGATAGTTTTGGATCACTCAGGCAGATCCCCAGAATTGCTGAGATGTTTTGCTAGTTTATCAAGCTTAGAAAGAGAGGAGATTGTCCCTCTGATTACAGGGGGAGGTAGGATGTGATTCTGTTCCAGAGAATGCTAATCTTCAGGAACACTGCAGTGGCCAACCATGCCACATCTCTGTCTTTCTGCTCCACAGGAGCCACATGCATTACTTGGAATCCAGACCTAGGAGCTTAGCTCAGGTGTCTTGTCAAGTAAGTAGTTTGCAGCTCTTAGGAGCAGCCCAGGGATGGGGCATCTTGGACATTTAACTAAAAGCACCCTCAGAAGAGAAGCAGGGGAAGCATTAGAAGCCACCGTGTCTGTGATGTTCTTGCAAGGAGCACTCAGGTGAAAAAATAAGGAGACACAGGATGTCTTCCCTGCCTGCCCCTCTCCTTCTGCCTGTGGAGGGGGCCCTGGGGATGGAGCTAACACTGCCACATCTGTTTGCACCTGGTTTGCTGAGCCCTGAATTCAGGGTAGGAATTCCTCCTCTTTTAAGCATGGTAGGAATTTTTGTCAGTTCTGCTTAGAAGAGCAAACTTGGAGAATTGGCAGTTCACTTAGGGAACTTCCGACAAGAAATGGACTTTGGAGGAGAAAGAAGCACTGAAGGAACATTGTGGTGATCTCAGGACTGGGCAACAGCTGCCTGAGCTGAGGATGCCACTGGTACAGCCACCAAAATAGCCACAGTGTCTCGTGTCTTCTTGCAGCTTCTGTTTTCTCTGCTCCTTAGGTAGGGCAAGCTGGTCAGGATCAGTGGAGCCTATCACTGCCCTCAGGGCCTGACAACTTACCCTAGAGAGCCACAGAGCTGACCCTCTCCAGAGAAGAGGGATGGGGGCATCCCTGGGGGGTGGCAGATGGGACAGCAGTGGCTGGGGAGTCCTTTCTCTGGTGGTTCTCTGCCATCCAGGATGCAGTGCTGCAGCTGCTGACATGCAGACCACCCTGGCAGAGAGTGCTGGGTGGGCTGTGGGTTTTTTGCAACCACTAGTGGGTTCTGGAGATACTTGTGGATCCTTTCAAGGATCCACAGGGAGCTCAGATCTGGCTGTTTTCTGGAGCTTCCTGCAGCTTTGTACAGTGTGTGTGTGTCAAAGCCCTGATAGTGGATTTAGGGCTGCATCTTTAGGAGGAGTCTCTTTGTGGAAGGCTGGATGGATATCCAGCTTCCTGAGGCTGCCAGACCCCTGCAGCACCAGGCCTGACTTCCTGCCCTCCCAATGGCTGTGCTTGGCCACGGGGAGTATTTGACTTGTCCAAAATCCTAATTAGTGCTAAGGCAGGAACAGCTCTGTGCTGATTCTGGGATTAACCCCTCCTTCCTGCCCTGGGTCCAGCCACTCATCCTCAGCAGGCAGAGGCAGCCCCTGTGAGGCTGGTGGTCAGCCAGGTCAGTCTGACCCTGTTCTCTGAGGCTTTGCTTTGTTCCTGCATCCCCAAGACAAAGGGAGAGAGCAGAGCTGAGCCCTGGCTGTTTGTGCTGTTTCTCTGCTTGCTGCAGGCCAGGCTGCCTGTACAAAGGGTTATAAATCAGCAGTGCTGCAGAGTCTGAGCAGAGGCTTCCAAATGAGAGATTTCACTGCTCAGACATCAGGGGAGCCTCTGCATTGCAAGAGCAAGGTAGAAATCATCAGTGCACCTGGAGCCTTTTGTTGGCTTCTTTGGGAGAAAAGGATGGGCTGGCCAGGGCTCCTGGTCAGCTCCACTGCCACAGGAGATATATCCATCCTCCCCTGTGGATTTGCTCACTCTTTGTGTACACACACACAGAGGCAGGAGATGTGAGAGATTTATGGTGCTTCCTTGGTTTTGTTCTCATAAAAAGCAGTCTGTCTGAGTGGTGAAGAAATAAATCTAGAGCTGCTTGGCTGTGAAACCCAAGATGCAGGAGGGCTTTGCTGATTGGAGTAATCAAACCCCTATTCCCTGCAGTGAATGAGTGTGTAACAATGGCTGAACATGGGCTATGGGGCTGGCAAGTGCTGCCTGCTGGCAACAAGCCACTCAGGGATGATCAGGGCACAAGGTCCTGGGGGACCACTGGGATATCCCTGCACAGATTTTTTTTTTTTTTCCCGATGTGATTTTAAAGTCTGTGCTTCACAAAGCTGAACCCTGCAGTCAGGTGCTGGCAGTGAAGTGGGGCAGATGGGTGTGAGGGGAGCACACAGCACCAAGCCTGTGCTGATCCCCTGGTGCACAAATCCCCCAGACAAGTTCCCAGCAGCCCTAAGCAGCAGCAGGAGCAGCATACTCATACTGTCACTGGAATCTCTGGATTGGAGAGCATGGGCAGTCAGACACTGGGCATTTATTGACATTCTAAGGTTATTCCTATTTGCCCATAAGATGGAAATTCCTTGTGGGTGGTAAGAGCATTTTTTCTTCAGAGAACTATAGGTTTTAGGCATGATGTGAGCTGGGTCAGAAGGCTGGTTGCAGCAGCTGAGAAACAGAGAGGGAAAAATGCAATTTCTGAATCTGTGTGTTGGTGTGTGTCAGAAATGGCTGGGCTATGTGCCAGGCTCCCACCTTTCCTTTGAGGTCCACCTGCTAAAATGTTTTGGGAAGTTACCCTTTCCATGTAAAATGGTTGTTCATGGCCCCAAGCCAAGGATAACATTTCTGGGGAGCACAGCTGCTGGACTAGTGAGCCCAGAATGGGGCAACTTCATTTCCTCAGCAGGGCAGACATTTGTGGCTGCTGATGCCAGGAGATCACGTGCAGATCTCTGGGAATATCAGAAATGGGCACCAGGTGTTGCACAGCAGTGGCAGAAGTGCAGAATTTTGATGTCTCGTGGTTTGCCTGTTGTCACATTTCCTCTGGTATCATACTAGGTCAGTTGGTGCACAACCCAAGTGCAAATCCTCCTGTGGCTGTGGTCAGTTGTCAGTGGCTCTCATGCCTGCCTGCACACAGCTGCTGTAGGTGTGCAGGGGCAACTGGGAACAGCTTCAGGCACTGGAGTGTGTAGAGAAACTCCGTAGCAATGTCATGCAGCTGATTCATCCTGCCATTAATGTCACTGTTCACTGAGGTGTGAAGCTGAATGGGAGCCTAAGGTCCTCCCATGAAGCATCTTACAGAGCAGAGTCCCCTGCATGACAGGGCCTGGCTAATGTCACTGTTGGAAGTCAAGGCAGCCACAGGGCAGCTCAGATTCCTGCAGCTAACCTCTCCCTTGGCTTTTGCCCACAGGAGCTGTCAGAGCATGACCAGCCTGTTCAGCACTACCATGTCTCCTGCTAAGGATGGAACATCATCACTGCCAAGGAGGCAGACTTCTTTCAGCAAACCCCCACTCCGTGCTCTCTACGACTTACTGATAGGACCCATGGAAGGAGTAAGCCTTTGGCACAGACACTTACCAAAACCCTCTCAGTGTGGGGAAGCAAGAACAGACAACTTGGGGCTGGTTTCTGAAGTGTGGTATTTTAACAGAACAGTCTGGGTTGGAAGGGGTCTTAGCGACCATCTAGAGTTGAGAATCTAGAGACAAGGATTTAGTCCTGCATAGTTGTTTTTTTGGTGGGCTGACAGTGTTTAAGCTGGAGCAAATTTCAGTGCTTTGGAGTTAGTTACTCTTTCCTGGAGTGAAAACTAATTGTTTTTTATGATAACACTAGATGAATAAATTTCCAGTTACATGGGACCAGGAGCAGTTGGCACATTTTGTGCCCAGCTGCATGTTCCCTATTGACTAATCTCTCTGCTTCACTTTCCCATGCATAAGATGCTTTTTGGTTAGATATTTTGGTGACTCTGGGTTGATGATGATGGCAAGTCTCCGGAAGGCCATGGACACAATCTGTCTGTAGATTGTTTGCTCTTCAGAGGAAATGGCTATTTAGAAATTCAATATCATAAAGAATATTCTCTGACAAAGGATAAGGTGATGACAGTACTGACAAGGCATAGGTGGTTGGGGTTAGCCAAGGCTTCAGGCTGGAACAGAAGGAGCTGCAGTGCCAGGGTGAGGCTGAGCCCCACGTGGACTGTGAGGCTGAGCCCCACGTGGACTGTGAGGCCAGGATGGTGACCCAGAGCAGATGGGTCAGTGCCCTCAGAGCTCGCTTGTCCCAGTGGAACTGGCTGGGCACAGGTGGGCAGCAGTCCAGCTGTACAGGACACGTGCTCATCTCTCACACAGAGCGTGGTTCTGGTGTGGGTATTTCCAAACCTGCCACAGGGTCAGACTGGAGCCTGATGCTTGGGAAGTGCAGGTGAGGACACAGGTGGAGAGAAAGATCCAAACTAATTCTCTGTCCTTTCTGTTCAGGGTTTGATGCATTCCAGTGGGCCTGTTGGCCGCCACCGCCAGCTGATCCTGGTTCTGGAGGGAGAACTGTACCTCATTCCTTTTGCTCTCCTGAAGGGCAGCTCCTCCAACGAGTACCTGTACGAGCGCTTCAGCCTCATCGCAGTGCCCTCCATCCAGTCACTGAACCCCAGCTCCAAGGTCTGACTTTGCTCGTGAAACCCCTCTCACAGAGCCTCTCCTGGGGGTGCAGCTCCTGCCTGTACATGCTCACAAAGCAGCAGCTCTGTCCTGCTGTGCCACACACAAGAACAGAAACCACAAACAGGCCACTCTGGGTCTGAGGTGTACACTGAGCACCACAGCTCTGAAGTAGGTTCTGATGGAGTTCCTGCAGCATAAAATCACAGCCCCAGGCATGCCAGGAAGGACATTTGGATATCCTCCTCTAAAGGATTGCATGTGCTGGGTGTGGAACTACATGGCAGACTACAGAGATGTAGGTGTCTGTGATCTGTGCTGAACTTCCTTGCCAAGCTGACTGTCCTGTCGCATTGCTGGTGTGTTCACCTCCATTTAACATTCTGAGTGGGGGTTGCCACTAATGTCTCAGGACGCCAAAGCTATGAGGGAAAAAAAATCCTACAGGTGAATTCTGCACAGAAATATCTTCATGCTGAGGTTTGGCAGCAGCATTTCTAATGCCCAGGTCTCTTGGAGAATGCACCAAGTCACATTTGCTCTTGCTGGGCAGTGTTTTGTGGCACATCTTGGTTTTCCCTGGGTTAAGTGCAGTCAGTGGAACAGCAGAAGGCTGTGAATCTTGTCAGCATTACTGCTATTCCATTCAGTATCAGCTGCATGCAGCACCTGCTGCTGGCGGAGCTGACACTGATCTTGGAAATACAGGTACAAGGAGCCACTTAGTGAGTGAAGGTAGTGTTCCTGTAATGTGAGAACCTGCAATCTTCTTTATGTTTTTAGCTCTGCTGCGGCCCTCAAAGGAATCTGGGCTATATCTGTTGCTTCCTGTTCCTATCTTTTTGTTCACCCAAGAGCTGGGGATAGAAGTCTTGACTAGACTCAAACAGAAGTATTCCTTGGAATACTTACACAGAAGAAACTAAAGAAATGCAGTCTTCCTGTAATTATGACAACCAGACTTAAGTTTAGAGCCAAAGGGACAGGGTATTTTATTACCAACACCATAAAACCCAGATCTTTGAACCCCATTTTCTCTTTCTTTTTCTCTGTGTAGTCCCATGTGAGGAAGAATACTCCTGCTTACTCCAATTCTACCTCAATGGCAGCTGTGATAGGAAATCCCAAGCTCCCTTCAGCAGTTATGGACAGGTGGCTGTGGGGACCTATGCCCTCTGCAGAAGAGGAAGCATATATGGTGTCTGAGTTACTTGGCTGCCAGCCCTTAGTCGGCAGCTCATCAACAAAAGAGAGAGTCATGAGTGCCCTCACTCAGGCAGAATGTGTCCATTTTGCAACCCACGTCTCCTGGAAACTGGCTGCTTTGGTCCTGACACCCAACACTGACAGCAACCCAGCCAGCAGCAAGAGTTCTTTTGGGAACCCCTACACAATCCCAGAATCTCTGAGGATGCAGGATGATGCCAGTGATGTCGAGAGCATCTCAGACTGCCCTCCTCTCCAGGAGTTCCTGCTTACAGCGGCTGATGTGCTGGATCTGCGTCTTCCTGTCAAGCTGGTGGTTCTAGGCTCTTACCAAGAGTCCAACAGCAAAGTCACTTCTGATGGAGTCATTGGCTTGACAAGAGCATTCCTGGCTGCTGGGGCTCAATGTGTCCTTGTGTCACTCTGGCCCATTCCTGTGGCTGCTTCCAAAATGTTTGTGCATGCCTTCTATTCCTCTCTGTTGAACGGGATGAAGGCCAGCGCAGCCCTCGGGGAAGCGATGAAAACGGTGCAGAGCAGCAAGCAGTTCTCCCATCCAGCCAACTGGGCAGGTAGGAAGAGTTTTCTTCCTTCTGGACAAATCAGATGGGGTTTCTAGGCAGCTGCCAAACTACATGAGCTAAGCAAGGAGCAGTGTATCAGGTTCAAGTATCTAGAAACTTTCAGATGAACAAGACAGACGCAGCAGGCCAAGGGAAAGCTTTTCTTCTTTTTAATTATCTGACTCCATTACTTATATACATTTTTACAGAGGTCAAGAGATTGGCTACACAGGTTGCCACCTCTTCGACCTGGATGGTGAACATCACCGTCCATCACATTTCTCCTCCCAGAGGAGAAAAATGTAAACACAAGATAATTTCTAAAAATATACATTGTTTTCTTGAAGCTGCGTGGGAACAGCACTGCAAGATTTCAAACACTTGCATTTTCAAGAGAAACTGAGGGCAACAGAGCAGTGCTGGCAGGTAATTGGGAGCAGTGTGTGTGCCCTGTGCTTTCCCGGAATTCAGCCCCTGTGTCTCAGACTCTGATTCAGCTGAGTGTGACTGAATGTCAGTGTCACAGGACTCATCAGCATTTCACTGGGCACAGTAGGTGGCTGTGGATTGAGTATAATTAAAAGCAGTTGTGAGGTGAAGTGTGTTTCATGACTGGAAAGAAATAAAGTGCAGTACAACAACCCATTCTCTGTGTTTGAAATCTCCAGGCTCACGTTTCCTGTGTCCCTGGGATGGAGTCAGCTGGAGCACACATACAGACTTTTTAATGGAAAATTTAGTGACACTTCAGCAGGAGGCAGGAGAAGTGCTGCTAGAAGCAGCAGCAGCAAGTAGCTGTGATTTCTGTGACATAAACATTGTAGGGCTTATTCCTCTGGTCTTTTTAGGAGAGTGGTTTCCCTTGCTTCCATTGGGAATGGCTCAGCAGTGTCAGCTCCTTGTGCAGTGCTGGTGCTTGCTCCCTCTCAATTAGATCTGTACATTGAGATTTGGAATGACAAAATATTGGAGTTCAGCAGTGCTGTGACAGGAGTATGTACAGATAACCTAATTTTTCCTCCTGGCACGAGGCCTGGTTTTTGAAAGCTGCAGGCATTCCTCAAATTGATTTTTGCACAGGCAGCAGAACCATGTTATTTGGCTCAGGAAACTGTGGTGAATATGGCTCTGGTGTGAACTGCACATGGCTGGAGGAGCAGGAACTTGTTAAAATGAGTCAGGCTGACAATGATTTCAGGCATGTTGAGTCCAGCATTAGGATGTGGTTCAGGTAGTACCAGCTGTGAGCTGAGTTCAGGTTACGGTCCACAGTTCAGTTGGGATTTCATTTTCCTTCCAAGATTTTTCTGTCTCAAAAGAGAAGAGCACTAGAAAGCCCCAAAAGTGACCACTTCCTGGGCAAAAAAGAACGAGTGTGGACATGGTATTTGGCATTGCCAGCAAGCAGAGGCTTTCAGCTGTTCAGGTTGTCTGACTACTGCCCCTTCCATGGCCCTGTGCAAGTTCATCACACACAGTCCCTGACTTCCACTGCTGACCCTTGGCACTGAGTCTTGGACAGAGCCCCAGAGCCAGGAGCAGCTGCATCCTCACTGCATGAATGAGAAGGGAAATGTAGAGCTCTTTGTGCTGACATCTGGGGAGTCTGGCATTGAATGGTGCATGAGGAAGGACAGGACATGGTTTCTCACCAGGAGGACAGAGAAAACTCTTCATGTTCACAGTTCTGTTCTACGAC
This sequence comes from Trochalopteron elliotii, assembly GCA_024734555.1. NCBI lineage: Eukaryota > Metazoa > Chordata > Aves > Passeriformes > Leiothrichidae > Trochalopteron > Trochalopteron elliotii. Next base: position 468,112 of record JANPWX010000137.1, read on the forward strand.
CACTGTTGGCATGTGTTGATTTCTGTGGCTGTAGAGGAGACCTGGAGAGTGCCTGGACAAGTTTAGCTGCAATCCAGTGGTTTTCTGCTTGCTTGAACAGGAAGACACTACTGATTTAATAGCAGGGGACAGGAAGAAGTATCTAGAAACTTTCTGGAAGTTCAGTCTGCACGACTGGGTAGGGAGTGGGCAGCAGCTCTGGGAAAAGAATGTCCCTGTGCAGGGTGCAGTGAACCATCCTGAGGGCAGAGGGCATTTGTGTCTGGTTTGAACATTTTCCATAACAACAGGAGATTAATTGTCTCTCATTCTGAATCCTGCAGGTTTCATGCTTATTGGGAGTGATATGAAGCTGAACAGCCCTTCTTCACTGGTGGGACAGGCCCTGACTGAGATCCTGCAGCACCCTGAAAGGGCCCGGGATGCTCTGCGTGTCCTCCTCCATCTGGTAAGGGAAAGGAAGTGCTGTCACAACCACGAGACAGCCTCACCTGAGGGCATGAGTGGAACAGCAGCCACTCCCACTTGAAAATATATATATATACACCTTTATCCCTCCTCTTGTGCCTTGACATATAATCCTCTTGCAAAACTCGGGGTCAGTGTGGAAAGACTTGGACACCTAAGGAAGTGTTCAGTGCAAAAAGAGGCAAAGTAAGCAAAATCTTAGATTGTATTGTGACAGAATCCTCCCCAGACCCATCTGGTTTGCATTAGCTGCTGAATTGGGTTTCTGCTTAAGGGGTAAGCATTGGGATTAATTGTTTATACAGGGAAATAGCTACGAACATGGCAGTCATGGAAACACAGAGCACAGTCACTGCTGTCTCTTCATATTTGGAAGATAAGAGGCCCTTCTGTCCCCATCTGTGCCACCAGTCTGTCCTGGGGAACAGTGGGACTGCAGCCAACTGCCAGGTGGCTGGAATGATCACTCATGACTTCTAATACTTTTCTTCCCAATGCATCATCTGTGGTCTCACAGGAGTGTGAAGTATCCACAGAATGATGGAAACCTGTGAATGTTGCTGGCCTTCCCAGTTGCTGGGGTTTGTGGACACTCATCCCTCTTTCCTGTTGCCATGTGGCTGCAGGCTCTTTGTCTGGTAATAAGCAGTCTGGAACCCCAAGGTGAGTCATCTTTTGAGGAGAAATGCATCTGCCAGGCTTACAGGAAACAATCCCAAGCAAACTGCTACTTTGTTTGCTGTGGCATTATTGCTCCCAGTGCCCCAGAGAATATTGACACTCATCACTGTGATGTTACAGCTGTGAATGCTGAGTTACTGGAGCTTCTCTTTTCAAGGCACTAATGTCCTCTTGTGTGAGACAGGCCAGGATCAATCTTGGATTTGCTGTCTCTCAGCCTTCTGTTCCAGTCTCTCCTCTGTGTAAAAAGGGCAGTCAGTAACAGCATCTTGTACAATGAGCTGTGTCATTCCCCCACAGGTGGAGAAGTCATTGCAGCGAATCCAGAACGGGCAGCACAACTCCATGTACACCTCCCAGCAGAGTGTGGAGAATAAAGTTGGTGGCATTCCAGGCTGGCAGGCACTCCTCACAGCAGTGGGATTTCGCTTGGACCCTCCAGCCAGTGGCCTCCCAGCAGCAGTGTTCTTCCCCACCTCAGACCCTGGGGACAGGCTGCAGCAGTGCAGCACCACCATCCAGTCCCTCCTAGGTGAGAGGAGGCAGCTGTGGGCCCTGACATCAGCCTTTCACACCTTTCTGTGATGTCAGCATGTGCAACAGGGATGTTTTACATCAGTGAAATCAATGTACTGGACTGGGAAGAAGTTCTAAAAGTAAATGTTAACTGAAAATTCTGTCACAGATGAGAATCATTTGCTGCTGGGTGGAGTAAGCATGATGTGACTGTTCTTCTCCCCCAGCTCTCAGTCAGGAAACCTGTCATCAGATGCAAAGTGGGAAGACCTTTTGCTTTCTGGAAACTGCTGCTGCTTCCAGAGCTGTCCAGTGATGTGGGGGAGAGGTTTTAGGAATTAGCTGGGAGTGTGTTCTGTTCAGGTTTGTTGCATTTCTTGCAGTCAAGAAACAGACACAGATGTTTCTGCTGATGTTTTTCAGGTTTGCCTAACCCTGCACTTCAGGCACTTTGTAAACTAATCACAGCTTCAGAAACAGGAGAGCAGCTTATCAACAGGGTGAGTTGGGAGGTTTTCCTCCAGTACCAGGTCCCAAATGGCTCTTCTCAGGTCAGTAAATGCAGAAATGTGCAGAATGGTTGATGCCCTGGTTTATCAACCCAGACCTTGCTAGGAGACTTGAGGGTTGAAATTCTAAACTTGCCTGTTTGTGTGAATGAAAGTGTGTGTCCAGAAGGAAAATATGCAGGTGGGTTACTGGGCTGGGACTCCCTGTTCAGTGACAAGTGAAAGCATGATCCTACAGCAGTGGGAGAATTGAGAACAGACCCCTAATTGCTGTTTGGCCATCCTACCTAGGCCCAAGGTATTTACTGAAGTCCCAAGGTATGGTTGACTTTGGACAATGCAAGGTCTGACAGAAAACTCACTGAGCCTATGCTGCTCCTGTGTATGCTCACAGCTCCATGGAAGGGATTTCTGGTCTTTAGGAGAAGGGCAGTGCTACCTGTGGTGATGGGACTTCTCCCTGCTCCCCTCAACCTCCTTCACGCTCTTCCCTCTCCCATCTCTGGAGCATGCCTAGCCTAACCTGACCTTTCTCTGCTCCACCAGCCTGGCTGCTTCCCATTCCATGGTTCTTACTGTCCTGAGTGCTCCTGTAGAGAGGTTTCTCTTCATCATTTGCCTGCTTTAGTACATGGACACACTCACACAGGGAATGGGCCTGTATCTCACTGTCTTTCCCCTTTCCCCATGCAGAGGCATTCCAGGCAATACTGTGGTGGGGAGCTGGGATTGGTTCTGTGTGGTGTTGAGCTGCCCTTCCTTTGGTCACGTGGAGTCTGCAGAAAAAGCCAGAGAAGAGCCCCAGCTTCTCTGTTACCTGCTGAGAGGCTCTGGCAGCCCACTAGGATGGGTCTGCTCCAGTGAAAGGGTCCCTTTTAGGATTCTGTTAGGATCTGCAGCAGAGTTCAAGATGTTTCCAATTCCCTTGGTGACCAATGTCCTTGGTGGTGTTTTGCCTCTTGCCTTGGCTCTCATCAGTGCCTGAGATGTGTGTGGTTTTAACTTCAGGGTTATCTCCCTCATGGCCACCCAAGGGGGACCAGGTCTGAGGGGTGTGAGGAGGACAGGACAGCATTCCCATGGCTGGAAATGCCTTAGAGTGCTAATGAGGTGGTTTTATGATTGCTGCCCTGCCTCAGATAATTAAATTACCCAAGGAAAAACATTCAGCTGGCTGTGCACAAGTAACAAAAGACACACTCACCCTTTCCACGCTGCCCCGCAGAGTAAATACTGGCAGGGATATTGCAAATTTCCTTCCATAGGCCAGACCCCTGGCAGAATTCTCTTTTGCACCAGTCTGTCCTGTTACATGTTGGTTTTCAACAGCTCTCCCCTCCATTGTGGTGATTGCTTTAGTCCTCTCCTGCCTCTTGGCAGTTGATGGTGTGGGCACCTGGGGCTCTGCCTGTCCCAGAGGAAAGCAGACTTTGTTCCAGGCAGAAGCAGGATGTCAGACATTTCAGTCACTGGGTGCTGCTCGCTGCTTTTCCTGAGCAGGTGACCAGAGTCACAGGGGAGCAGGTGCTCTTGGCTTTAGTGAAGCAGCAAGGTGGGAGCCTGAGCAGCTGCACTGGATAGAAAATGCTTATTTTGAGTGCAGAAGAGAAGGCAGGAGCCACAAAAGAGAGAACTTCAGAGTACTGCATGTGCAAGGAAAAGTTAGGGATTGCTGGCTGCACTGACACCAGTGCTGTGACCCAGAGGAAACAAGAGAAGGGCTGGTTTATGTTCAGCCTCCTGCCAGAGTGTGGGTTGGCCTGTCTGCCTGCTGATTGTCTGAGCTGTCGTGAGCTGGGCACTCCCAGATTCCAGCTGCCTGCTCCCATGCTGCTGGATTCACAGCTCAGGCCATTCCCATTGCTCCCTTCTTTCTCTGGACAGAACATCTTGCAGTCAGGGTGCTGGCTGGCACATGGATGTGTCCCTGCAAGGTTCCTCAGCACAGGCACTGTGCAGCACAGAGTAACCCATGTTCTTTTCTCCTCTTTTCCTTTCTTGTTACCTGCTGCCCGAAGGCTGTTAAAAATGTGGTGGGAATGGTGAGTATGCTGTGCACGGGGGTGACACTGCAGGGTGACATGCCAGGGTCACTGCAGACCTGTGCCCTGTGCTGCAACGTGTCTGCACCCACTCTCAGGCCTGGGATTTGCTCCACAGAGCTACTGTGGAAAAAGGCCTGTGTAAGCTTTTGTGGGTTGTGAGAGATGGGTGGTCCTGAGCTTGGCTGCTCCCTGATTAATGGCTTTCCATCCTTGCTGCCCTGGCTGTGTTGGTGAATCACACGGGATCCTGGCATCTTAATCTGTGTCAGATCTTCATAAACACATTTTCTCTCTAGCTTGCTACTCCTGTCCCTTGGGCACAGTTGAGAAACTTCTTTCCTGGAGGCCATGGAGATATTAGGAAAGTCTTCCATGGTTTCATATGACTTGTTCTGCCCAGTTAATGAGTTTCTTAGGATTTGCATAAGGAGTATGGCTCAGTCATGGAATGGGCTTTAGTATATTTCTGTGAGCAGCCCCAGAGTATCTCTTTGCTTTTCTTTCCCTTCACAGATGTTCCTGCTGTGCTTCCTTCTTGCTCAGTTTCCACTGGCCACCCCCCAGCCCTCACCCCTGGTCTGTCCCTGCCTTTGCTGCTGTTCCAGTCTGTCTGATGTTGCTGTCCCTGAACTGTCCTTCTTCCCAGACGTTCCCATCTCACTGCTCTGCTCAGGAGCAGCAGCTGAACTGGGTGTCCAGGGAAAGGGTGTCCAGGGAAGGGCATTGCCTTATCTGTGGCTGTAAGAGAAGCAGTGATGTGACTTGCAAGGAATGGCTAATGTCTGTATTGCTGTCTTCAGCTGCATCAAGTCCTGGTTCAACTTCAGGCGGGCGAGAAGGAGCAAGATTTCCCCTCTGCACCAATCCAGGTCTCCATCAGTGTCCAGCTCTGGAGGCTGCCTGGCTGCCATGAGTTTCTGGCAGCTCTAGGTAGGAAAACACTTCTTTCTGTTGTCTCTAAATCCATTGCTGGTGTCTCATGTGGGGGCTTGAAGCACTGATAAGACTCACAGCTTCCCATTTGTCTGCCTCCTGCAGCCCAAATTCCAAGGTCTGTGGTCTTCAGCTCCATTTCTGTAAGAAAACCTGGAATTAATACTAAATGGTTTGGCATGTAGGACACTGTCCCCTGAGATGTGTTTGGTATATAAATTCCAGAGAATTTGCAACTACAGAGGTGTTGACAGGAGTGATTTGTTAATGAATGTGTGTGTTCCCAGTCCAGTGCCACAAAGCTCCCAACACTGGAGAAGGTGTGCTAAACAGTAATAAATAACAGACAACAAACTGCACATGAGAGGTGAAGGCATCCTTCTGAGGGTGCTGCAGGTTGTCATATCTCTCTGTTCTGTCTGTGTTATAAATGAGATTATTATTATTATTTGAGACAGAGGATTTTTTTGTGAGCTGTAGTTTTCTGTTCCATGTTCCACTACAGGTTTTGACCTTTGTGAAGTTGGCCAAGAGGAGGTCATTCTGAAAACTGGGAAACAAGCTACCAGGAGGACCATGCACTTTGCTCTACAATCCTTGCTGGCACTTTTTGGTAAAGCTGCTCTGTGTGTTTTTGCTCTTGTGTCATCTGATGATTTGATCAGAATGGCTTCTGCTGAAATCTCACACTCACATCTTTACAGAGGTCACATGTGTCACATAGACCAAAAGTGATACAGAGACTGGAGTAAAAGTTATTTTTGTATGAGAAAGACTTGTCTGAGCAGAAGCTGGAGATGGAGTCCTGTGACTGGGAGACATATAACTCATTCTTTGTTTTGAGATATAAAATGATAATGAACTTCCATCTAGGCTACCTGGACAGAGGTTCTTGCCGGGACTGTGCACTTCTTTTTCCTTACCTAAGTAGTTGTTGGTTCTGGGGTAGCATAGAGCCTGAGTGCATGTTTTGTAGCATTTGCTCTTAATTCTGATAGAACGTTATCTGGTTTTGTTTGATTTTATGGTGTACCTAAGGGCATATTTGTACATATTATTGTCTTTTCTTTTTTAGATTCTACAGAGCTGCCCAAGCGTCTTAGCCTGGACAGTTCCTCATCACTGGAGTCACTGGCTTCTGCTCAGTCTGTTTCCAACCCTGTACCCCAGTATCAAAACCCTCCATTCTCTCCTACCTGTCCAGACAGCATTGCCTCAGATGCCATTTCTGTGTACAGCCTGAGCTCCATTGCTTCTTCCATGAGCTTTGTTTCCAAGCCAGAGAACATGCTGGATGGGGCAGGACACAGAGCACGGCAGGATTATGAGAGGCCCAAGAATATCTATCCACATAGGTCTGCAGCTCAGAGCCAGCTGTCACCACAAGCCACTGCAGCCAGCAAAGATGAGGAAGAGTATGAAGGTTTCTCTATAATCAGCAATGAGCCTTTGGCCAGTTACCAAGAAAACATAAAACCAAGATTTTCCCCCGATCACAAACAGCCCAAAACTAGTCAGAACGGAGGCATTAAAGTGTCCATCAACTCCAAAGGGAGCATAAGTACTCCAAATTCTCCTGTTAAAATGACTCTCATCCCCAGCCCAAATTCACCTTTCCAAAAAGTTGGGAAACTTGCAAGTTCCGATACCGGGGAATCTGACCAGTCCAGCACTGAGACTGACAGCACCGTCAAATCCCAGGAGGACACTAATCCAAAGCTTGACCCACAAGAATTGGCCCAAAAAATTCTGGAGGAAACTCAGAGTCACCTGATTGCTGTAGAACGTCTCCAGAGAAGCAGCAGCCAGGTGAGCAAGAGCACCAACAGCTCCGAGGACGGGGCCGCCAGCCCGGCCGGCGTGTCCGCCTTCCGCTCCTCCGAGACCAGCGCCTTCAGCCGCCCGCTCAGCTCCAGCCACAGGAACCAGCCCTCACCCCTTGCCATTAGACCAAAGCCTCCAACCAGGAGTTCATCCCTTCAGAAGGTGAGCTCTGGCTATAACAGCCCCACCACGTCGGAGATGTCCAACAGAGAAGGCACAGGCCAGTACAGTGGGCAGCCATCTCCAGGTTGTGAGTCACATGGGTCCCTAACTGAGCAGCCTCCCTTTAAACTCAAGTACCCCAGCTCTCCTTACAGTGCTCACATTTCTAAATCACCCAGAAATATCTCTCCAAGCTCAGGGCATCAGTCTCCTGGTGGCAGCACTCCATCTCCTGCTCTTTCTTATTCCTCAGCTGGTTCTGCTCGCTCAAGCCCAGCTGATGCCCCAGACATAGACAAATTAAAATTGGCTGCCATCGATGAAAAAGTACAAGCAATTCACAACCTAAAGATGTTCTGGCAAAGCTCTCCCCACCACTCCACTGGCCCAATAAAGATTCTCCGAGGAGCTCCTGGAACAATGACTTCTAAGAAGGATGTCCTCAGCTTGCTCAATTTATCACCACGGCACAGCAAAGAAGAAAGTGCAGAGAAGCTGGAACTGAAGGACCTGTCTCTTGGGCAACACCTTGCTGCTTCTCCACAGAAGATCCCTCCAAATGGACACAGATGCCCTGAAACCACAAATACCATGACATCAGCTCATTCCTCACCTGGCAACACTCTGGGAGCCGTGCGTCCCCTGAGGCTGCCAGCTGGGAACGGGTATAAATTTTTGTCACCGGGAAGATTTTTCCCTTCCTCCAAATGTTGAAATGTCCCGAGTACCAGCTGATGACTTACAGTCTTGTTGAAGTATTTGCTTCTGCCCACTTGCCTTTACCAAAACAGAACCAGCAGCTAAGCAGCCGTGGTCATGCCCTCAGCTGGCAGTGCCCAGGGATGGGACAGGCTGGCCTGCTGTCACTGTGGGGGCACACGGCCTCACACCCATGGGTTTTCCTTTCCCTTATCAGGACCTTGGCCAGACTCACCTGATAACAGGTTTGCAGTATTCAGTATTTGTGCAGCAGCAGGTGCAAAGCATCTGGTTGTCTGTTTGTTAAATACTGGCTTTTATGCCATCTCCTTGTATTTCTTAACCAGAAGTTTTCAAGCTGGCTTTTTGTACTGAAATTACACATATCAGGGGTTGGAGAGGAAAGGGAGAGGAGGCAGAACATTCCTGTGTACCACAAAGAACATAGGTACAAGTCTCTGCCTGGAGAAAGATGAGCCATTTACTCTACTGCTTTCCAAGGCTGACAGAGGAGAAGACCACACGCCTCTAAACACCTCTGCCAGGTTGGCCAAAACAGAAACTGCTGTCAGTAAAACTCCATAGCAGCAGGATCTGGCAGTTGTGTTGCATCATTTAGAGACTGGTGAAACAAAGACAAGAGGAGAGAGGTGCTCCATTCTAAAATCTGCATCTCAGGTAACTTTTTTGGAGAGAAAGCCCTCAGATGAGACTTCGCTGGTTGGTCTGCTCAAAGGAAATGTTTGGGGCCTAAGAAACCTGATGAGCCTGGGTGTGTGGTAGTGAGAGTGTGTCAGAGAGACAAGTTCTGGTTTTACTGAGTGCTCTGGTCTCTCTGGCACATTGTGAAGGTGAACTTTTTATCCTGGCAAGTTTTGGGCAGTACTTACATCACTGTCTGCTCAGTGAGCACAGAAAAGGATTACAGACGCTGCAGCTCAGAACATTATTTTGCAGTCCCACAGCAGGCAAGAATGTGACATCAGTGTGTGTGATTCAGACATCACCAGACCAAAAAAATCCCTCCTTGATCCTGCTAAATCATTGCCAGGGCTCGGCCCAGGCAGGTCTGTGAACCTTTTCCCTGCTGTGGAGACAGGTTTCCTTTGGAATAGGTGTGGAAACAAGTTTCATTTGGAGCAGGTGTGCCAGTGCAAGCAGCTGTTGGTGCAGCTGGAGCCAGAACACGAGGCAGCAAGTGGAGGGGCTGGATGCAGAACCTGAGTGCCCTCTGACTTGTGGAGGAAAGGGCACCAAGAACACCCCCGGGGCAATATGACAGTCAGCTTCCCTAGGCTAGGTGGGGTTTAGGAGTTAGGGGCAGGCTGGAGATGGTTTCTGAGTGGAATGCAGTGATGTGATCAGGATCCCAGTGATCATTTACATGCACTGAAGCCCATGGGTGTGCCCCACCACGTGAGCTCAGATCCAGGCAAGGTATTCACAGGCTGTGAAGTCAGAGCACTGTATCACCAAGGTTTTTGGTGTCTATTCTGCACTCCCAGAATTGGCTGAGTGACTGAAGGCTAATCACTTCACCTCTCCGTGCCTCGTCTTCCCTTTCTATCGAAATGGGGATAGTAATACTTACCTACCTACCTCACAGAGGTGTTGTGAGGCTGAATTCATTAGGCCCTGAGTTTTAGCTGGATCTTGAAGTCAACTTCCAGTCTTGCAGCTGAATGGAGAGTGCAGGCAGCTCTGTGGACGTACCAGAGGTATGTTGCTGATGCAGAGAATTGTACTTAGCATGGCTGGATGCTCTTGTTGTAAACGTGGATCTGATAATTTGTGATTTTCTTAGGGATCTTGGAGGAAAAGCAGGATAACAGGGCAGAAAATTCAGTTCTGATATGGAAACATGAAAATGCTTAGGCACAGCTTACTCATAGGGCATAATCAGATGCGTGCTGTGAGAATATTCTGGAGTCTGCTGGTTTCAGGAGAATGTTTTCCTTTTTATCATTGCAAGAAATGAACACAAACACTAAAGGCAAAGGATACTGGGCTGGGTTGTTACAGCCAGGTAACAAGGGAGGGGGGATCACCAAAGTTTTCAGTGCAGAGAGAAGGAGTAGTTACCTACTCACACAATGTAGCAGAACAGTTGAGTCAATCTGTTCAACTCATTATGATGCAATTTATTTGTCTGTACATGACATCTTCCTGTGATGGTTTGGTGCTAAACATCACCCTCGTGTCATATGGCAGGAAAAATTAGAATAGTGGGCCAAAATGAGTCAGGACAGCATCTGCTCCTTGTGGAGACAGTGATGCTGTTGATCATGCCACTTGCTGTGGTCACAGGACTGCTGAGAGACTTCGTGTGACCTGCTCTGTTTCTAACCAGCATAAACTTTTTGAAACGACATCCCAGGAACACCCAGGATGGAAGTGGGCAGCTTTTTGTTTATAGCAACAGCAAATACTCCCTGTAGTGCTGCATAACACGCCAGAAATAAGCCTCTTTGTTGTAGTTTACTTCCATAACTAAAGGATCTTTTAACCTGTAAAAATTCTATGCTGCCATTTTGTTACAACTCATTTCTGTGCTCCAGCAGGTTTCATGCTGGCTTAAAGCTTTCAGACAGAGCTAAATCGGGGTGGGGGGTGTGGGGGAGTGGTTCTTCTGTTGTTTTTAAGGAGGGAGGAGCATTAGAAGCAGGGAAGGGTTTGGATGTAGAGAGAAGTTCATTATTTGGGGAATTTGATGTTGTATAAATATGGAAGGTGAGTGTCACTAGAACAAGTCTTTTGGGAAATAGGTCTCCGTGGACTTGGCACAGGTCACTTCCATTGGCTTGCCAGGAGCCATGAAATGCATGCTTAACTTGTGGCTGGGAGACACTGCACACCTTGTCCCTCACTCCTCCACCTCCTGAATGAGAAACAACCCCTTTGTGAGGAAATAAAAGAGTTTTATCAGGTTTGCCCAATACGTGGAGTAATTCAGGAAATGAAAAATCACATGTTCTCCATTTGCTGTTAGAATTCCTTCTGTGGGTTTAATGCATTTGTCGTTGTTGTATTTGTGCATGGTACAAGTGACAACACTGCGTAATACAGTGAGCAATAACAATTAGGTTTTAACCACTTTCACATTAAACCTGCCACATGCAACCATTCCCCAAGGCCATTGAATGTTTTGGTTTTGCCCTGTTTTACTGTGTGAGATTTCAGATTTTTTTATTGACTGTCTTTAGCTCCAACTGAACGGGAACAGTAAACAACCCCTGTGATCAAAATCTAGTTGAATTTGATTTTGTTGGTTAGCCTGTACCTCTGGCCTGATATTGGTTTTCCTTCCGTGTAATTATACCTTACTGAAACGAGGAAAAAGGTGCTACACCCATGCATATCACTCCAGGCCATATTTTCTTTCATTAGGGCAAGCTCGTTCTGTGAACATCTCTTCCAAGTTGCAGAACAGATCCAGGGGCACGGAGGTGTCTGTGAATCTGTCAGGAAGCACTGGTAGTTTCAGCTGGATGGTGAAAATGGGTTTGAGCAGTTTTGGGTTCATTGCATTGCCACGCTGCCCAGCAGGGCTGCACGTGTGTGTGGACACTGGTCCCCTCAGCTGCAGAAGAGCACTGGAGACAGTGACCCAGAGAGGATGGTCAGCAGAGGCTTCCCAGCAGCAGCCCTTCAGCACTCTCCCTGTGTGCAGTGTTAGCCAGGTTTGGCCTCTACGGACTTCCTTTGTAAATGAAAACTCTGTTTCCAGACAGCATTAAACTTTTTATATTATGAAATTTACCATGTAAAAAGATTTTCATATTTTTATTGAAATTGCTAAGGCATTTGGCCTTTTCTTCTTTGTGATTTCAGTGTCTATTAAAGCATGAGTTCTCTCGGTGTCTCAGTCTCTTGATCTGGAAGGATGTTGGGGAAGGGTGGTTGTTGGTTTGTTGCTGTCTGCCCACACCCAGCTCCCCTGTGTGACTCTGTCCTGGGGCAGAGTGTGGCTGGAACTCACAGCAGCTCTCAGCTCCCTCTGGAACTTCCCTCCCCTTTTTGTCCAGTGCAGTGTTGCTGTTACCAGTGCTCACTGGAAGTGGCTTTTCCTTCTCCTGACAGGTGGTGGGAGTACCAGTATTTGCTTGTATCTCTTGCAGTCAGCAGCAGAAGGGCTGGGAGGAGCTGTGAGGGTCCTGAGAGACCCCAGTGCTAAAGGGAGGAGAGACTCCCTTGGAACTTGATGAGTTAAATGAGTGAAAGGTGCCTTTGAACTCTGGGAAGTGCTGGAGACATGAAACTCAACACACTGAGCTGTACTGGGGCTGCAGCTCACACTCAGCCCCTGGGAGCAGCCAGGGCCCCTGGCAGTGCTGGTGCTGCCACAGGGTGAGCTGGGCTGGAGCCCTGCCATGAGGAGCAGCTCCTGGGGCAGCATTCCCTCCTCCCCTGGGGCTGTGCTGGGGCTGGGCTCAAGTGGTTTGTCCTTGCCAGCTCCGGGGTCGGCGGGATGTGGCTGTTTGTGACACTCGTGTGTGGCAGGACACAGCTGTAAACAGAGGGGCTGAGCAAACACCAAATGTTCTCCATATGGGGAAGGAGCAGCAGCAGGGACTGCACGCTGCCAACCTCCTGGAAGACCAAATAAAGGAAAATCCTGAATGCTTGGGGAAACAGAGACTGAAAACCCCCTCCAGCTGTGCCCTGATCACTGCTGTGCCTCATGGCCAGGCCTGAGTCACCTCCAGGGGCTTCGTGGAAATGTGTGTCCACAGGAACAGCCTGCCAAGGGATTCCTTGCAGCCATTATCTGGGGGAGGAGTGTTTGGCAACGCTGGATTTTATCTGGATTTCTGTTCTTTGTGTAAAGGCCTCGTTGGTTATGGCTCCTGGCAGAGGAAATGTGGGGGATGATGGTTTCTCCAGGGAAAGGGGAGCCAGGGGGGGCTGCAGAGAGGGTCATGGGTCACCCCTGGGGAAAAGGATGCACCATTGGAACACAAGTGTGGAGCTTGTGGTGGTTTTTTTCTTTCCAGTTTACCTGGTTTTACATTTGTGTGTGCATTTCAAACAGAGGGAAAGCAAAAGTCTGCATGGATGTGGAAAACATCTGGGGAAAAAAAAATGAAAGCTAATGCTCAGGAACTAGAAAGCAAATCAATATATTAAAAGCACGTTATTTTAAGTAAATCCTGTAGTTTTCCCTGAATTAGTTTTTGAGAACCTCTAAGTGGAAGTATGTTTCCTGGCTGCTTTGTTCTTAAGGCACCTTTTGCCACAGGATAACTTCAATCATTATGTAAACCGGGATAAAGCCAAATTCCACACACAGAACATGCCTTGGGTGCTCCCATCCCTCTGCTCCCCATCCAGGAGCCTGGGTAGAAGTTCTCCCTGTCACACTGTCCTGCACTGGCCGGTATCATTGCCCCAGCACCCTTGAGGTAGCACTGGAATTCCTCTCCTCCAGGAGCAGTGTTCCAGGTTCCTCACACCTGGAAGGGCTCCACCTGGGGCTGATTTCAGCCTTCTTTCAATGTTTCTGAGCTTTTAGACTCCTTTCATTTTGTATTTTTTAATGCCTGCTGAAGGTTAAAACCCCAGCCTGGCTGAACCTTGTCGTGAGGTCGTTATTAATCCCCGTCGTGCTTCTTGTGACCTGCGATGGAGGCTAAAAAAAGGCTCACAAGAGGGCAGCATTGGCCGCGGAAACCGAGTCTGCTACGGATTTGGTGCGGTTTCATTGCGTGGCAATACGGGGGGAGCCCAGAGCTGACCGGGATCCGCGGGTAAAGGACTTTGCTTGAAACAGAACGTGAAAGGGAGTTTTGGCTTCCCCGGTGTGACAGAGGCAGAGGACGGGGCCGGCAGCGGCAGAGCGGCGGTGCCAAGGCCGGCGGGGCCGCACACGGTGCTCGGTGTGGCAGCGGAACCGCGGAACGGGGCTCCCCGAAGTTCATCAGCACCGCAGCTTCTCGCTTCCCACGCGCTGGGGGCGACCCCATTCGGCAACGGCCCCGTGAGGGCCCGACACCGCGGAGCGGGCAACCCGGGGCG
>JANPWX010000137.1:486859-510376 GCA_024734555.1 Trochalopteron elliotii
GCCCTGTGGCAGCACTTTGCTGCTGATCCAGCATTGAGGGACTCCAAGCCTTTTCCTGAAGCCACAGGTGTTGGAATTGTCTTCCCAGATGTGAAGCCAGCAATTGAAGTGCATTAAAATGAGAGTCATGATAGGATGTCTGTCATGCCAGGGTGTTGGATGTGCTTCTGAGGGAAACATGACATTTGTTCTGTAGTGTGCATTTCCTGGGTCTTGTAAGGGCAGCATTTATTTAGTTGAAAGGGTGGATTGGGAAGGCTCAGAGCTGGAAATCAGTCACTCCAAAAACTGTAAGCCCAAAATTGATATTTCTTGGTCCAGCGAAGAATGACAAATACACTTAGCTCTTGGGATAGGAAAAATGAAGTTATGGTGTGCACCAAAGTGTTGGGTTGCTGTGGAACAACCTGGGTGTAGACCTGGTGTTTATGAGCTGCAGATATGTGTTGCCAAAAAGTTGTCAGAGTTCACTAAATACCTTTCATATGATGTATTTTACTTTGCTGATCATCTTTTTTTGTACTGCTGGATTGTCAGAGGAAACAGCTAATTGTTTTAAACATGTTAAAAGTTTTGGCCAACTTTGGTGCTAACATTTGTCTTCTCTTCCCTCCTCAGTATCAGGTTGGGCAACTTTATTCTGTGGCAGAAGCAAGCAAAAATGAAACAGGAGGTGGAGAAGGAATTCAGGTCTTAAAAAATGAGCCTTATGAAGAGGATGGTGAGAAGGGACAATATACTCACAAAATCTATCATTTAAAGAGGTGAGAAAAGCCTTGATGCACGTTGTAGTCCCTTGGCATTGAGCAAGAAATGTATTAAAGGTGAGGGTAGCTTTCCATTGTTTGCTGTTCTGGGACACTTGTGTGTGTTTTCCTGCCACTTTGTGATTTGCTGAATTGTTCATGTGTGCTCTGGTGAGTGGGGAAATGTGAAATACAGTGGATTTTAAAGATGTATGTTTACATATACTTCTCTGGAACAGCTGAAAGGATTGTGTTTGCTTGCTCTAGACAGGAGTCAGAGATGAGTGGGACATAAAGTTTCTGCTGCAGGAGCTGCTTTGCCAGGGAGGTGAAGGCTCTGTGCAGTGCTCTTCCTCAAGAGGGGAATTTGCTGCTCTGCAAGAGGAAGGATGGCACAGCTTTCCTCATGATCACACAGCTCACTCTCAATTACCCAATTATTACCTTTCCCATTTTCTTCTTATTCATGTCCTGATCAGGAAGGTTTTTGAAGCTCTGTGTATTTCACTGCAGGTGACAAGGTACATCATAACCCCTCAAATGCTTGGGTAGAATGTGCCTTTCTTATTGGAGTGTAAGAAACCAACGAGGGATTTCATCTGGCAAGATTTTAAACACATTGTCCATGTTTGTTTTCCCAGCAAAGTCCCTGGGTTTGTAAGGATGATTGCTCCAGAAGGCTCCCTGGTGTTCCATGAGAAGGCCTGGAATGCATATCCCTACTGTAGAACAAGTGAGTCTCCCCCATGTGTGTTCTTTTGTTGATGTTTTTATACGTGAAGCCTTTCAGAAACAATTGTATCTAATAATGCTCTCTGTTTCCTTTTCTTTTTCATTGCACCTGTTCTCCAACGACACCAGTTGTGACAGTGAGTATTTGAAATCCTATCCTATATATTGTGTTTTTTGAGATAAATTTTGTCTGTTACTAGCACTACAGTTTTCTATCCCCAGCCTGTCAGGTGTGCCTTGCCCTGCTCCTGGTGTAGAGCTCCCTGTTACTTTATTTGTCTGCATGTGGCTATAATTAGAATTGTAATTTGTCAGAGAAATTATTTCATTTTCTACATCTGTTTTATGCCCTTAGTCACCATTACAGATACATAATGTCTGTCCTGGTGAGACATGATGCTAAAAAAAGTAAGAGGGGAAAAGCAACATATCTGAGGCTTCTCCACTCTGAATGCAGGACGAGCAGTGAAATGGGATCAGTCCCTGCCTGTCTGAAATGCCATTGCTGTAAAGTGAATTCCTGCCTCAGTTCAAATGGTGTAACTGGGAATCTAAATGGATCAACACAGCTCAGGATTTGGGTTTGTTTTTTAAGGTTGCATGGGAGGCACATCATGAAGATTTTAATGCCGTTTTACATGTTTGGGTGACCTGTTTAATGAAAGCTTATTAGTTAAATGTTAAACTGCTTTATCTGCTCACCTGCAAACATGATTTAGATTGTTACCATGTGGATGTGACACAAAGAGTAACAAGTGAGTTTGAACTGTTGAGGTTGACTCATCATGGTACCTGTGCCCTCTGACTTCTGGGATCAGCAGGGCTCTGTCATTGTCTTTAGATGTACAATTTGCTGGCAGCTGGACCATTGTGATCCAGCTTTATGATTGTAATTGTGCTGTACAGTAACATCTAATTGCAGGATTCATAATTTGAAAATTACTTGAACATTGAGGTAAAGAACTTCAGGGTTGAGGACGCAGGACAGCAAATGGCAGGGTTATTTCTGCTGGTGTGCACAGGTAGAGCTGGATTTCTTAAACATGACTGGTTTTAATTTAGTAGTCACTGCTCTAGTTCAAGATTATCATGTACCTCTTTCTCTGTGTAGGTAAGGGGGCTCTTTCTCTGGTAATTTCACTAGATTGTGCTGCTAGTCAGGGATTAGTAGTGACTTGTATGTAGATAACATTTGTCTAAACTTAGAGCAGAGAAGTGTAATCAGATTTGTGCTTTTTGCTTTTAATTCTCACAGAATGAATACATGAAAGATGACTTCTTCATAAAAATTGAGACCTGGCATAAACCAGATTTGGGAACAACAGAGAACGTGAGTTGGGGTTTGGATACCAAGCCTTAGTGCAATTGTACAATTAGTACAGATAAAGTATTTTATTCTTGGTGGTGGTGGATAATTACTGCATAAATCTCTACATATAATAATTACTGCATAAGGTCAATGCCTGAGCAGTGAGTAAAGCAAGAAAAGCATTTTTCAGGTCCTTGCTAGATGGTCAGTCTGTCTCATCTAAGGGGATCCAGGGAGAAGAGAAGGGGTTCATGCAGATTATGGAATGGGCAGTGGTTCTAATTAGAGCTTGATTTCATTAGTGCTAACAAATGTCACAGATGAATACAGCTTAATCTTAAATCCAGGTTTCCTGAATGCACAAGAAGTGAAGGCTTTGTGGTGGTTTAAAATTGATTAGTGAGTGAATTAAACTGTAATTGTGGAGATCATTCCCTTTGAGAAAGGGTGGGATTGGAGAATGCTGCCTTTACAGCATCCTGAAAAACTCCCTGGCACCCACATGTACTGCACAAGGTGCATCTCTGTGTAATTCCCAGCATGGGAATAATTCCTTCTTTGTTTCTTTTTTTTTTTTGCAGGTGCACAATTTAGATCCAAACACGTGGAAGGGTGTTGAGGTTGTCCATATTGACATTGCAGATAGAACTCAAGTAGAACCAGGAGTAAGTAAATGTTCTGCTGTTGTGACTGGGATGAAGTGTGCAGCTGATTCCACTTGTGCTTTGTGGTGATACTGAATAAGCTAAAATGGTGTGGGTTTCACCCAAAAGAGACATGAAAAGTGTCTTGAACAGAACCATTAATTTATATGCCTGCCTTACTTCTTTGGTTTTACTGCTGATTCTTTCTGCACATCTGGATCTGCTGGGGCTGTTGCCTGGTGTGTTAAATTGTAACAGCTGGACTGTTGGACATGTAATATTTTATGGACAGTAGGGAAATGGTAGGCACTGATATGGAGACTGTGTTTGCACAATAAATGTGATTGTCTTGGTTTTGTGCAAGGAGAGGCTCTTTATACTGTTTAACTGTTAATTTCTGAAAGTAGATACCTGGATATCCTACAATCTGGGGAGAGGAGTTCTTTGTAGGAAGTCTTTGGAACTGTTTTCAGTATATAATCCTCTTTTTTCTTTTGTATATTTGACCTACAGAGTTCCAAAACTGAGTGCAGAGTGGTCTCATCCAGAGTCTTAAGTCTCTTCTGATGTTTCTACATCTCTGTTTCCTTTTTATAAACTTCTAACACCATTTCCACTCTTAGCAGATATTTTAGTGGATATTTGCAGATTCAAACTCACAGTGTAGCCCATTTTTATGTAGAAATACTTGGGATTCATTTTCACCTTGTGATTGAATTTTTTATTTCTGTTTCATCTCCCAGAAACTCTGTTTTGCTAAGCCCTGACTTCTTAACCAAAGCCTGGCTTTGTGATTAAACTCTTAACAGACACTGGTAACTCTGAGCTACCTGCAGACTGACATCCTTGCTGTTCACCTGTTTTCCCCTTCTGGGATTAGACATCAGGAATTCTCTGGGACCCACACTTGGAGTCTCTTCTGTTACAAAAGTCTGCAGTTTCTGGCCTTTGTCTTCTCCCTCTTCACTTCTTAGGACTTCAGGAGAGACACTTTCTATTTGTGCTGATACCTTTATCAAGTTTAGGTAATCGAACTTGAAGTTATTTTTTTTTCTTGGAAGTTCAGCTAGATCACAACAAAATTGCCAAGACTGACCTGCTGGCTTTGTGCCTTCAGGGAAGGCTGCTGGCCTTGGAAAGTAAATGTCCCTGACAGAGGCATAGCCTGTTCTCCCTGTGTTCTGTTTGTCCACATGTTCTTTTCCTGCAGTTTCTTCATCTTTGTTCAGTGATATTCAAGCAATCACCAGTTCACTCTGTGGGGTAATGTCTGAAATCATGTGCTTTGTATGGTTTTGGATTTTTTTTTTTTTTGTTATGATGCTTGTTTGGGAATTAACCATTCTAAGTGGCTGTGTGAGTTTTTTTGTTCTGCTCCATTTTTTAGGGAAAAGGAATAGTCAGTGTTGCCAAAGGAAAGTTTTATTTGTACATTTATCTTCTCAAACATAGTTTTACCTGGAAAAGCAGCTCAAATGTACAACCTCAGGTAACAGTAGAACTGAAAGAATGGAGCTACATCCATAAAATCCAGCAGAGTTGAAAAAGTTTCCATGTACTCAAGTTGTATCCTTTTGTTCTGTGAATGAGCATCATCCACCCTCCTGTGGTGCTGTGTTTACTTCAGTTTCAGAGCTACAATCAGCTTAAATATGAAAATATAAATTTCTTTAAGCTACTGATGGCATGCATGTGCTGACTCATGCTCATTTAAGTATGTATAGAAATAATTTGTGTGACAGCTATGACTTTCTTTAGATACACATTTAACCCTGCCTTCTCTTAATCACCTCCAGCATGCAGTCTGTGTCACTTTGGTTTGTATATAAAAGTGACTTCCCAGGAGAGAAAGACCTTTTAAAGTGTAACCAGAAATGAGCACTAGATTAAAATCAGAGTAGGCTGTGGTTTTGGAAACAATTTGTAGAAAAGTAGAGTGTAGTGAAAACAAATTGAAATCAGGTTTATAGCTGTTTTTGTACAATGAAGACATTAAATGTCTTGTTTAGGTCTTGGTGGATCTTTATTGCTTGAAAGAAAGTTCTGAAATCACAATTGTGTACTAATCAGTCAGATTACACATGCCTTAAGAGTTTGGATTTCTGTGTGCTGTCCATTTTTCTACAGTTTGAGGAAATATATTGGAATGTAGGAATTGTTCTGTAGTCTGTAAGGAAGTGTTAAAAGATTCTCAAGTTACAGAGCTTGATAGGTGGATCTCTCCCATTTCAGACTTAATTTATCATGATGGGCAACTAAACACGTTATTAGTGCTGAACCTTGGAATCATCTTGCAGTGACACATCCCACGGGACAGCCTATCTGTATACAAACATGATGTTCTTTTAGTTTTATGTCCCTCTTTTCATCCTGCTCTGGGTGTTTGTAAACATTCATCTCTTCCAGCCTCGTTCCTGGAGACCTTTAACCACGATGTGAGTCCCTGATAACCAGGCTGCTTCCATTTCTCGTTTGAACCTTGGCATTCTTTCAAAGGTGATCTCAGGCAGTGGTTCCCCTGATAGCTGGGCTGTAGCTGCAGGACTCTTCAGGAGATGGGAGTGATTGCAAGACATTTTTTTATTAAAAGCCATTTAGCTGAACCTACCTAAAGCACATGAGTGCTTGTCACAGTGGTGCTGGTGACTGTTTCAGTTGTAAGATATGGGAATCATGCACTGAGCTGGGCTTATGACATACTTGGATAAACCTGATTTTGGTTTTCTGTTGTGCTGTGAATGAGCATTCACAGAGTTGTGGATGATGTTGGAGGGAAGTGCTGGTAGGTGTCTCCTTCCACAGGATCTGTATGTGAGTTTTGTGCTCCATAACACCAGTAGTATGTATATTCTTTAGCTTAAAACAGTAATACAGTATTGAGCTGGAAAGCCAGAATTTATGTCCATCTACCTAGTTAGTGTGATGCCACTCCATGTTCAGTTCCATTTCCATGAGTTTGTAGATCAGGCATCAGACTTGTGTAATTTTCCTGTTAGGTTCTAAAAGTTTTCTTAAAATCATTCTGTCCTGTATATGTACTCTGAATTTTTATACCATTTGATAGTGAACCATGAGTTCTCAGGAGCACTGTTACCACTTTGAGCAGTTCTAAAGACTGAGAATGAGAATTGTAAAGAAGTGTCCAGGTTCTGGGTTTGTTGTGATTTTTTTTTTTTGTATGCAGTTCACAGTCTCTCTAAATCATTCTTTATAATAGATGGTTGCATTCATGCATATTATATTGAGAATATGAGCAGAAACTGCCTGTGAAATGGTATTTGTGTATTTCTTTGAAATGGTTTTGCTCCTCTGTCTTGTTATGCTGCTGCAGGCTGATGTTTGCCTGTCTGGCTTTCCAGAGTGCTTCAAGGGTTTGAGCTGTAATATTTGCTCCAGCAGCTGCCTGTTTTTCTTCCTAAGAAGGACTTGTTGTCAGGAGTTAAGCTCTTGCTGCACAGATATTTTCCTTAAACTCTGCAAAGAACTGCTGTTTATTTGTACTTTGGCTCTAGTCCAGTCTTCTTCCCTGCATGCTTGTAGGATTTGTGTGTAGAGAAGAGTTCCTACAATGCTCTCCTGTCCATCCAGGCTTTAGTCTATAAAGGGTTTTTCCTGTCCTTAACAGGATTTGGGTTAGCTGAGTTCTAAAAAGTCTTGGTTCAAAGCTTCTGTCTCTAGCATAGCAAACTTTACCCTGACTCATCACTTCTCTTGGAATTTCTGTTTTCACTCCTACATTTTACTCACAGATAACATTTTCTTCCCCAGTGTTTCCAGCTGTGGTTATTTTTATGTGGGTCCTAAATGTAAGAGCACAGCTGCTTTTTACCAGTGTCCCTGTGCACTGGGAGGTAGGATGGCAGGTAACAGCATCTTGTGGACTTGAGTGTCCCTGGGGTATCCAGACAAATCATCCCACTCCACAAACCAGGCAGATCAAGGCTGCACATGTAGCTCAGTTTAAATACCTCATGCCTCACACCACTACAGTGAGCTCTGCCTTGGCAAGATCTTCACACAGTGAAAATAAATTCAGGGTTGTCTCAATGCAGTACCTGGTTTTATTTATAAAACTGGCACTAAGATGTGGAATTCTTGTGTTTCTCTTTGGCACAGTTGCTGCCCAAAACCAGCAGCAACAATTAGTTACACAGAGCAAAATTGTTTATCCATTGCTATAGCTTGATTCTCTTCAGTGTCTTCTATCCAGTGGTGGAGTGAAATTTTTAGAAGGCAGTCATGATCAGTAATTTGAAACATTCAATGTATTTCTGTAAAAACGTTTTGCTGTAGTGTTTGCATAGGTATCTCAAAGGTGATTTAATTGTAAAGATGACTCTTTTTCCATACAAGGATTGTTAAAAATTAATTTTTAAAAAGTGTATCACACTGAACTTCCAGGACAATGCAGATCCTGAGGGTTCCAGTGGGTTGCAGCTGTCCTCTCCCAGAGCATTTGGAAATAACTTGTGAGATGAGAAGCTGGTCTCAGACACAGCCAGTGGCTCTGGCTCAGTGCTGTGCTCACTGCAGTGGGAAAGGACTCAGGGACTCATGTGCTGCTGTGTATTTGCTCTTTGTGATCTATGTGGAAAGGACATGTGCTTTATTACAGTAAAATCATAGATGAGTGGGTTTCACTAACATTCAGGTGACAGATGTGGCTTGTAGTCTTTCTACAATTATAATAATTCAAAGCTTTAGCTGTTTAAGTGTTGCTGTGCAGTGCCAGTGCTGGTTCCTCAGGCTCTGAGGCAGGGGGAGGCTTGTGGAGCACCATGGCAGCCCCTGCTGAGGTTGGCTGACTGTTGTGTGGGTTCTTCAGACTAGAATGTTGTTTCAGCTCAGAGGGAGAACTAGAGGAGAGTCCTGGTTTGTGGAAGTTCATGAAACACTGATTAGCAATGGGATTGAAATGTCTTCACTTATTTGGCTGCTTCTAGGAAATATCTGCTCAGTTCCTAAAGTATATATTTGAATCCTCAATATGCAAGTTTGTCTGAACACCTAGTAATGTTTTCTAGATAAATTAGGGTTTCTTCAGCCTATTTTAATATGCAGTGTAGGTAGGTATGTTAAAGGAACTGGGAACAATGAGAGAAGACTGGAGAGAAGAAGCTGTAACAGCTGATGTTCTGTAAGTCAAATCAGATTCCTCTGAGAGGACTTTCTGGGTTTTTCAGCTCCATTTGGCTGGCAGTAAGTTTTTGTAAATGTCAGGATGTCTGTGAAAGCATTAACAGTTAATACATGTAGCCTTGCTCTGTGAGTTCAGAATTTAGTCCAGAAGTAGCCTTTGTTGCTCTGTGCTGATGGAATAACCTGGAGCTCAAAACTGATGTGGCCTTCAGCAGGCAGGAGCTGCTTCTCTTGGAGGTGTTTCTTTCACTCTGTGTTCTGCAGATTTTGGCTTTACTGAAACTTTATTTAAAAATGAGACCTTAAAATCTGCTAAACTTTCCTGGGCCTTTCTGTAGCACCTACCAAGCATTTGTTCTGCTTTGAAGCAACTTAAATTGTTACAGTTGGGTTGTGTGGGTGCAATGGTAATGTTGGATAAATGTTTTTTATACACAGTATAAACCTTAGTTGCTTTCACTGAGCCCAGAGTTGTTAATACTTTTCTGGTTTCTGTGGCAGCATCTTTGTCATACAGTCATTTTTATACCCCTCATCAGTAAAATTCAGTAAATCCATGTGTTGGAAGCATTTGTCCCTTTCAGCTCTGCACCCATTGGCTTTCCCCCCATGCACAGAGGGTGAGCAGAGCTGTCCAGAAGTGAGGCAGCTCCTCGTGGGCTCTGTCCTTGGCTCAGGCTGGGATCTCAGAGTTTCTGATTGTGTAAGGGAGTTCTTCTGCCTCCTGCCCTCCTGTCCTGCCTCCTGCCCTCCTGTCCTGCCTCCTGCCCTCCTGTCCTGCCTCCCCAGCAGTGGCCATGTGTTGCAGCCTGAATATTTTACCATGCTGGTTGCTGAATTATTGCCCTCTCCTCCTCTCAGGGCTCACAGACCTGGTGGGACAGTGCAGACGTGACAGTGGGCACAGCACAGAGCAGCTCTGGCCTGGAGCAGCCCTGGAGAGCTGTTGTGTTGGGAGCAGGTGTGATGGAGCCATGGAGTCAGCTTGGCAGCCCTGCTGCACCCATCCTGCTCCAGAGCACTCAGGGAATCATTTTAGCAGCTGTGAGCAGAAGCATAACACAGTGGGATATTGAATGTGGTGGTATTTTCTGACTCTCAGAGTGTTTTATGTTACAGGACTACAAAGCTGATGAAGATCCTGCATTATTCCAGTCAGTTAAGACGAAGAGAGGACCTCTGGGGCCAAACTGGAAGGTACTGGCAGCTGTTGTTACAGCCTTATGAAGTCTTTATCAGCAGAAAAATTAAGCTTATGGTTCCTTCACAACTTGGCTCAACTCTAGTTGAGGAACAAATTTCCTGTGTCCCAGCACATCCCCCATGTGACACCCCAGTGACACCTCAACAGCAGCACAGGGCTTGGCAGTACCCCCTTTCCAGCCATCAGAATCTGTCCCAGGAGGGAATGGGCTCTGTGTGCCACACCAGAGATCCCCACAGGAACTGAGCAACCCACTGCTGTGCCCTGGAGTGAATCACAGGGAGTCTGTCAGGAACAACCCCAAGTTGCTGATTAGAATGTTCTTTTTCTGTAATAATGCTTAGAATTATATTTTATTGTCATAACAGCATTTAACAGTAAATTTAATGAATTTACTATAAATTAATTATATTATTTATCATTCGAATGCACTAATTAGAATTATAATGTCTAATAATTAAACTTCTAAAGTATTGAAGCTTCTTTTCTATTATCCCCAAACAGAAGGAGCTAGCAACTGATGAGGAGTGTCCCAAAATGTGTGCTTATAAATTGGTGACCATCAAATTCAAGTGGTGGGGACTGCAGAACAAAGTGGAAAACTTTATACAAAAGGTGAGTACTCCTGCCTTTTGGGGCTGTGCTGATGTGGGGGTTTGAGCAGGAGCAGTGGTGCAGTTTCCCATTGCTCAGAGCCAGGGAATTCCTGTCCATTTCCCCAGCCAGCCAAACCATTTGTGTCCTGGTTTGCTGCAAGTGGGGCTTCACTGGTAGCACCAGAACAATTCTCTAGGGGAAAAAAAGCAAAGTCTTCAGGAAGTGGCTGTTCTGGTTTGGCTGCTGCCACCTTGGAGCTGGAAGAGATTTTAACAACATTCTTCATAATTCTCAAGTAATGTGAATGGCTGAACTTTCTTGAAACTCTTTTTTTTGATAGTGAAATTTGTTCATTTTTCCATGTTAAAGCATTTGAGAAATGAGGTGAATTTAAATTGCATCCAGAGGTGTGAGGTGGCTGAATCCATAGCAGTGTGAAGCAGCACTCCCTTGAAGATTTTAACTCTTCAAACTGAGCAGCTGCTATCACTTCACCAGCTTTTAGCAAACCCTACCTGTGATCTAATGCTTGTTTATCTTCTTAAAGCAAGAAAAAAGGATATTTACCAACTTCCACCGCCAGCTGTTCTGTTGGATTGACAAGTGGATTGAGCTGACCATGGAGGACATCAGGAGGATGGAGGATGAAACCCAGAAGGAGCTGGAAGCGGTAAGAAAACTTTTTTTTTTTTTTTTTTTGGGATGTGCCTGCTTCTACCTGCAGCTCTATCTGTGCAGAAAGTGAGGCAAGTTGTGTGGTGTCCATGCCTGTGTGTGTTTGGGCAATTGCTGATGGGCACTATGACCCTGTGAGTGCAGCCCCATGTGTTTCAAGCTCCTGCATTCTGTGCTGTCACCCTGGAAAGTGGCTGTGTAAGTACCTCTGATGTCTGCCCCGACTGCCTCTGTGTTTGTGGCACCACACCCATTGCACAAAGTCCCATTCAGGGCCCTTTTGTCACTTGTTTGATGGAAGTCAAAGCTGTCACTGTCCTTTCCATCATGTGTCTTGCTTTCTTTCATTTCTAGTCATCACTAGATCTGATGACTTTTTCTCTTCAAGCATGTTTTCAAGCAAGTTTGTGTCACCTGTCAGCTGTTCACTTCTGGTTAGCACACCAAACCAAAGTCTTACTTCCAAAAAGAAAGTCAGTAAAATCAGCTGAGATCATGTCACTTTTCCTGCTTTTGGTGCTGTGAGGACCAAATCTGTGTGTCCTGATACCTGGGAGAAGGCTCAGACTTAGGGCACTGTCACTGCCCTCTGCATTCAGAGATAGAGGACCACCATAGGCTGGGAAGGAAGCCTTCTTCTTCTGTAGAGTCTCTCCAGAACATGACCTTTGGCATGAACCTTTCCTATGTTAAATCCCACTTTATGGGCATTTTTGCAGTTCTTGGATTTGCAGTTGTATTTCCTTCCCATTTTGACAATTGCTTCATGCCCCAAACCCAGTCAGGTTACCCAGACAGTTCCAGTGTCTTGATTTCTCCAAGACACAATGTGTCTTCAGCTACAACTTGCTGTTTGCATGGTTTGACCCATTCCAGACACCTCTAACCTGGTTTCCCAAGGCTTCAGACCAGCTGTGCCCAGGGGCCCTGTGACACATTCCATGGTCTGTGCCTGGTGCATCTTTGCTCTTGGTACCAAACCAGCTGCAGCTCCTCCCTCCCCACTCCTGCTCTCCAGGGTCTTTCCAGACAGTGTGGAACAGCCAGTGTTGTGTAGGGATGTTTCCTGGGTTTGGAAGAAGTGTTTATTCATGGTCCTGTGCTGAGCTGTAGCACCAAATGCTCTTTTCCCATAAGCTGAAGGGTTTGGCTCAGCAGCCCCAGAATGAGCTTTGGACAAGGTTGTTGTTCACCAACTCCTGCAGATCTTGTGCATTGAGGTATTATTATTTAGCATATTGCTAAAATGAGCATTTTAGGTATTTTTGGCAGTTGTTCTCTCAAATCACAGGGGTTTCTTCTTGAATTTTAATTTATGCCTGATCCTGTTCCTAGAGCCACCTGTTCCCAGGTGTCTGTGGAGGAGGAGGTGTAACAGCTGCCCTCTCTAAACTGATTTTTGCCAGAAGGGTTCCCTTTTACACATCCATAGTTCTTCATTGGACTGAAACAGACTTTATCCAGTTTCCCTGAGCAAGGGTAGTGACAGTGAGGAGTGCACACTAGATGTGTGCTGGAGAGAGGCAGCAGAATCTGACACACCTGTGTGCATGATGAAATTGTTCCTTTGTGTCTCTGTGGATGTTTTGTTTCACATTTCTCACTGGTAAGTAGCTCCTTTTAAATATTTTTTTTCCAAAATATTTGCTGCTCTTTTGGTTCTTACCCTAAGCCAAACCCGGCTCACACTGGGTGTAACATTTATCCTCACTCTTAAACATCAAACATATTTACTTAATATTTTCTCATTTTGCAAAGGCAAATTGTTTTTTTGCAAATAGCTTGTTGTGTAAGATGTTAGTGTCAGGAATTTGTGTATTGTTTAAAAAGTTGGGTTGTTTTGGTTTCTTTGTTTTTTGGGTGTTTTTTTTTTTCACAAGATAAATGTGTGATGTTACACTAACCCAGATTTCTGTGGATATTGTGAAATGTGAGAGGAGTGGGCACCTACTGTCTTGGGGTTTTTAAAATTGTTGTAAGAGGGGTATCTTCAAACACCTATAAATGATGTCATTTCCATGGATTTGTGGTGCAGTGCATTATTAAACAACCTAAGGGCAAAAAATGTCACTGCCAAATAACATGAATGCTAGTTTTATCTAAAATAATTTGTCATCTGGTTTCATATTCGACTACTCCATCCACTGTGCTCACCAGTAACTGCCATTACATCCCCAGTACACCACAAAGTGTGTTTTATGGCCAGGACCTCTGGGAAGTGAGTGCTCAGGGGTGAGGTGCTCAGTGTGACACAGATATGTCCCTGTCCCTGTCCCTGCAGAGTGATCAGGAATGGACAGGGCTGCCCCAGGCTGTGATGCTGAGAGCCAAACCAGGCACAAAGCAGGGCTGGCAGTGCATGTTCTTCCCCACACAGTGTCCTGGTACTCTTCCCCTTCTCATGAACACCCTTTCTTCCTTCTGCTCCGAGCTGATCTTTCTCTGGGTTCTGTGCACATTCCAGTTCTTTTGTTGCTCCTGTGCTTCATCTTCAGTCGATTTTTATAGTCAGGATCTCTGCTTTTGTTACTTTCTGTTACTCTCTGATTCCTCATCAGTGTTCTTCCAGAGTTCCTCTATCCCAGTCCCATCTTTTTCTCACTGTTTATGTTTCACTTGGTGGATTCTGTCTCTGGCTGCTGGAGATGAGAAGCACCTCTGCTCCATGAAACATGCATCAGCTCATCAGTGCAGAGTAGGAAAGCATCTGGTCCAGCCAAAGCCCTGTGACCAACCTCTCTCATGCCTGTGTGAGGGTAGAGATGCCACACTGGGTCTCCTGAGCAGTGACTCCATGCTGGAGCATCGTGGGCTTAGTAAAACTTGAAGCAGCATTATTTACAGCTGCTCTCCCATTCCCAGGTCTCCTTGCCAAAAAGAAATACCATAGCATGGCCAAACCCCCTGAGCTGTAGCTGGTCCTGGCCCTGGGCAAGGAGAAGCAGCTCCTGGCCCTGCAGGTCATTCCTTGTCATACTAACCACGGCGTGGCAGGTTCTGTGTGTGGAGCTCACGTTTTATTTCACTCCAGATGCGTAAGAAGGGTTCCGTTCGAGGCACTTTGGCTGCGGACGTCTAGAGGAGTTCTCTGTAGGTTCTGAGGCAAAGCGAGCTGTGTAAGTCAACTGCTGGAAAAGGAGAAGAGGGATTAATGTTCTTTTGGATGGGAATTGCTAGCAGAATTCATCTTAATGTCCACATAACCCGTGTAGACCTGACCTTCCTCCTGCTCGGGAGTGGTGTGGTGATCAGCAGGTGGGACTGACCCACGGTGCCCAGGACACACCAGATGGGCTTACACTAAGGCTGGGAGCAGAATTCCTGCAGCGTTGGCCACCTGCCCTGGTGCCTGATGCTCACCCAGTGCAGGCACCCGAGGTGTGGGATGTGCTGTTGTTGTGATGGTGCTGAGCCCTGGTGCCCGCCCCTCCTGGGCACCAGTCAGACACACCAGCATGGCTTTGCTGCACACACAGGAGCAAAGTGATCTGTGGACTTGGTCCTTGTCACTTAGGGAAGCTGTGGAGTGTCACCTTCCAAACATGTTCAGTTCTTGAAATCCAGTTCCACCCAGTCTTTGTAGACACCAAACCGTGTCCTAACCATTACTGCAGGAGCAGCTTCTCCAGGAGTTACAGCCTCTTGGTGCTTGTGCCCAGCAGCCTTGCTGCTGTTCCTCACAGGGACTGTTGTAACATCCCAGCCCAAGGGTGCCACATCCCACTGATGTGTGTGGGCTCCCCAGTGAAGGGAGCTGCTCCCACCCCTGGGGGCAGGTCCGACCCAAGGACAGCTCCCACTGAGATTCCCTCAGGAGCCGGCATTGCTTTGGTGCGACTCTCAGTGTTCTGAGGCCCTGTCCTGCTTTTCCCTGGAGATAATCTCCCTGCCTGTTTGGAGCTCTGTCTGAAGAAGCTGCTAATGCAGAAATTGCCTTTCCTCTCTCCACAGCTGCGTAACCAAGGCCAAGTGAGAGGAACGAGTGCTGCCAATGACGAGTGACGCCGGGCGGACGCCGATGCCGGATCTTGGCTGTGTGTGTGGGTGCATGACTCTGTATATAACTACACACACACATGCAGACAGAAGGGGTGGTTACAGTGTCTCTGGGTGCTATACCTGTCCTAGCAAAGATTCCAAGGAAACTGCTTTCATTATGTATACCCCAAGCAAATAAAAAAAATCAACTGAATAGTGTCATTTAAAGGATGAATTTTGCTAACTGGTATGTTCATGAATGTCAATACTGGACCAATTTCTGCCCTACTTGTTTTTCTCTCCTGTCCAAGTCAGTCTTGCTCTAACCTGCCCATCTCTCATTGTAAAGGAACACTCAAACAAGTTAATTTCAGTTTTATGTCTTCCCTATGTGGTGAGTTTTTGGAATAGGAACAATGAATGTATTTATAGCTATTTATTTCTGGATTGTCATTATCCTCTAGTCAAATCAGAAAAAAAAATTCTGTTAGTGGAAATTGGAAGACTTTTACTGTTGAATAAGTTTAACCCAAACTTTACCCACTCACTGATTTAAAAGAAAAAAATCATGTTTTATTGGACTTTTGTACATTGAAATGCTAACAGTTTTCTTCATTAAAATTGGCAAGATTAAGGAAAAATGGCTTGTGATTTATAAAGTAATTTGCAACTTGAAATTTTCCAGAAGCTGCTTTTTAGACAAGTACACTGACAGTACCTGTAGAGCATTTTCCACTTTATCTTAGGCTGGGCAGTGAGAAGAGGGTCACTGTTCTTCCCTCCAGGAATACTCCTGCCAGTGCAGTGGCTGTTTTCCAGAGCTTCCCTTTAGAAGCCATGGAAGCATTCTGGATTTCACACACAGCAATGGAATATAATTGTGATTTTAGCTGTTTTCATGTTGGAAATACACTTTGGGAGATGTAGACTTTCAGGTATGATGACAGTTTCAGTTGTAGCCCGACGTGTTTCCCTGCTGTCTGTGAGGGGCACATGTGTGAGAGCCCTGGGATAACAAATGTCTCCTGTAGGAAACTCCATAGGGAAAAGGTCTTCAGCATGTTTAAGGAACTATTCAGAGCACATAACAGGGGGACATTATCCTAATGCTTGTTAGATCAAAGAAAAAGTATTTTTAAAAGCACTAGTTAGATAAAGATCTGTTAATGCCTGGTTTTCTCCCAGCACTCTTGGCAGGGGAAGCCTTGCCTGACTTTCCAGGAGGGATCTGATTTCTGTTACCATCAGTGACAAAAGATTCCTGCAGTGGCAGCACAGGCCAGGTGTGCTGTGCACCTTGTCCTGGTGCTGTGCAGGCTGCCACTGCCTCACCTGCCCAGTGCTGGTGCCTCCACCTGGGCACTGCACCCACCCTCCAGCCCCACAGCGATGTATTTTTATTTCCTTTCTGGGTTAGTTCAGTGGATATTTGTCCTGTACCACCAGGAGGTTGTGGTGGTAAATGCAGAGACATGACACACACACACACAGAGGTTGTTGAAGTACCCCTGGAACCCAAGGGCTCAGGTCTCCTCAGTGCTGGAGTTTGTGTCCTGCCATTGTTAATGTGTTGCAATGCAGAGGGAAAGGAGCTCTGTGACTTCCATGGATTTGGACTAGTTGTGAAAATTTGAGAGAATCTTGTAGTGAATGTACAATGTTTAGTTTCCTTTGGCAGTCTCTGGTGCGACTGACAAGTAAAGCAGGCAATGAAATTTAATTAAATAAATTTGATCATAAAAAGTTCTGTCTCTTATCTCAGGCACTCACATTTTGCTGCTGAGCTGGTGTTTGGGGTCCCAAAGACTGCTCTCACCTGGGTGCTCGGGCTGGGTTTGGTTTGGGATTTCAGGCTGAGCAGCACCTGGAACCTTGATGCTCCTGGGCAGGGAGGGCTCTGTGCTGTGGCTGCTGTGACTGAGGTGGGGCAGAAGGAGGGGCTGCAGGTGGGAGGTGCCTCCCACGGGGCACCAGAGGTTCTGAGGGGTTTCTGGCTGTCCCTCCCTGGCTGGTCCCGTTCCTGGGACCGGCTGAGCTGCCCTCAGGGCGGGCTCAGTGCTGGATCTGGGGCAGGGTTCTGCCTGCTCAGGTTGTGCAATCACCTGCTGCAAATGAAGGCTTGTAGGGCTCCTTTGGTAAACACAGAATTGAATTCTGTCTTCACTACCAGCTTGTTTAGCTTCCAGATGGCAAACCAACAGGAAGCAGTGGAAGTGTAACGTAGTTTTGATATAATGGATATGTAAACGTGATAGTTATTCACTGCAATAGACTGCTGTGAACCATATTCCAGCAGTAACCTTTGAAATCCATCACTTGGCTGTACACAAGTGTGAGCTAAAGGGGACTTGTAAAGAAATTCCTTTTTTTCTGGACGATTTTTAATCACTGATGAGAAAGGAGAATGATTTCTGTCTTTTACCTTTACACGTAGACTGAGAAATGTCAGGAAAAAAATCTGCTGAGATTTTGGGTCTTTTGGGATTTTCCACCTTCAGGCCTTTCTAAATACTCTCTGAGCAATCTGAAGATGTCCTGTAAGACAACTGACTCCTCATTTCCAAGCCTCAGTCGATTCAGCCATGTTTAGGAGCTACATCATATCCTTGAAATGTGGTGCCGTGGTTTTATGGCAAAATCTGAAGCACGAGGCTGTTGCTGAGGTTTTTATTCAGTTCATACAGTTCAAAAATCTTCTCCATTGAATTGTGTCTTGATAAAGTCATTGGGAAAAGATTTTCTTTGAAGTTTTGTAACTTTTAATGAAAGACTTTCTACTTGCTTGAATTGATATGGAAAATGAATTTTAATCAACAGCATATAATTATTGGGAAGCAGAGATTATCCAGAGTGATGGCTTGCAGACATTTCATTCCTGCAGAGCCTCCTCTTCTTGTTGCCTGCTGTGGGCAGAATTCAGTGTGCAAACCCTACCACAAACAAAGTTCTGGCATGCACAGTAGTTTCAAAGATTATAACGATAATGGTCAAATCCAGGTTTTGGAGGCAGATTTTCAATTCCTTCCACCTGAGGCATCACCTGCATGAGGACCCTTAATGTGAGTTAAGTGAAATCCTGTGTTGCTGTCCCTGTCTCCTCAGCAGTGGCTATTTGAGGTTGCAGCCCCTGGCAGCAGATCCAGGAGGGTGCCTGGTGTGAGGGGATGTGATTTCTTTGCAGTGCACCTGAAGACAGAATCTGGAGGTATTTCTGCAACTACTCTGTGCCTTTTTTTGCTGGTATTTGTTCTGATCCTTGCAGTCACTCTGTTCTGGTGCTCTTTCCCCACTTTTGCTAGTTATGCTGTATTTTTTAAAAACCTCTCAGCAGGCACCAGCACAGCCCCAGCTGTGCTGCTGTTACCCTTTAGGGACAGTATCTGCTGTCCGTGCTTCAGAGCAGCCTTGGATTTCTTATTGCTATAAGCACAGGAAGCCCTCATTTAATTTTAAAACTTTATTCCTCAGGTTGGAGATATGTGTCTTTCCTGACACCCATCTACCTTTATTCTTTAATTTTTCTCTCTAAAATTATGTGTCTTTCTGGTTTAGAATTGCATATCCAGGACACACGAGAAATTCGAGGTATTTGTTGAACCTGAATTATAGAGCTTCTCCAATCCCAGCTAAAATCTTGATATGCTTATTTACCAAATTTCTAGTTTATAAGCTTGGCTTTAGCACCCTCTAGAACAACATATAATGCTGTAGCTCCTTTTGCAAAAGGCCCTGTCTCCCTTGTTTCTCACATAGAGACACAGTCCAAGGTAAATTAAAGGAATGTGGTTGTCAGGACTTCTGAAAAACCCAGTAGTCACTGGCTAAACTGTACTGTGAAAAGAACTGAGCTACACCAACATGGGAAGTCCCTGAAAAAGGCTGGAAGCAAAATGACCATAATTGAAATCTGAAAGCAGCAACTTCATAAAGAAGTAAGCGAAGAGGCAGCTCTTTGTAAATGATGATCTAAAAAGTGTTCTGGGTTGTGAGACCTCATTTCAAATGTATTCATTAAATAATATTTGAATCATTTAACAGTTTGAACTCTACTGCACTGCTAATATCTTCAGGGGATTTTTTTTTTCTTCAGTAACAAAGGTGCCTTTGTTCCCGCTCAGTGCTCGGGCTGTGCCTTGGATATTAGTTGGAAACCTGATCACCCGACATCACTCCGAGGCTGCGAGTACAATGTGAGTCGTCTGCAACCCGGATTAAATCAGGCCCTTTGTACAGATGCTGAGGGGCCGTGATGGTGGAGGAGCGATGGTTTTGGGCAGCAGGAGATTGTTAACCCTTTGTGCCTCTGGCGGGGAGATGGGAGGTTTGGGGGAGGCTGGCTGCGAGGGGCAGGGGCAGCCGGGCCAGCTGTGTGGAGCAGCCAGTAGTGCCGGAGTAATTCCTAGTGGAAAGCAAATAATTCTTTAAGCGGGGCAGGTGAATTTATGCTGCTGGACCGGGTGCTCATTGCCTTGGGATGCCTTTTCACTACAGCATGTGGGCAGGGGCACTTGATTTAAATTGGAAAAGTCAGGCTTGTGAGCCAAGGTTCACCAGTGGCTCAGGAGCGCACGTCGTGCTGTTAAACCTTATGAAGTAACACGATAAATAATAAACACAGGAGCAGCTTTATCTGCCTGGTGGCTTTGAGTTCTGGGCCCCAGGGACTCGAGCATCTCAGTCACCCCAGGATGTGCAGTGTGTTCTCCAGCAGAGCCAGGAGGTGATGGGCTGGAGGCAGGGAGGCCTGGGAGCCAAAATGGGAGAGGTGGCAGTGTCAGCAGGGGACAGCAGAATGTGATGCTCAGACAC
This sequence comes from Trochalopteron elliotii, assembly GCA_024734555.1. Taxonomy (NCBI): domain Eukaryota; kingdom Metazoa; phylum Chordata; class Aves; order Passeriformes; family Leiothrichidae; genus Trochalopteron; species Trochalopteron elliotii. The sequence goes on from JANPWX010000137.1 coordinate 506,693, forward strand.
TCAGCCCTGGGGGAGGTTCTCCAAGAGAAGCCAACCTGGTCCCCAGTGGGTGACCTCCTGAGAACCAGTGACTTCCAAACCAAATTATGTTTTATAAAACTCACAGCCAACGGCACCGCCCAGGGAGGCAAGGGGAGGATGGAACTGCAGCGTGTGGCATCCCAGGGGATGGCAGGATGAGGAGAGGAAGCACCACGGCGAGTGCTCTCGTGAAGCTACTACTTAGGGGAAATTAAGTCATCAGGACTTTATAAAACACCCCCTGGCTCTCTCCTTTCACAGTAATTCAATTTATAAGATGATAAAAAATGAATTAACTTTGGTGGTTTTCTGGCATCACCCACAGTGAGCCAGACTTTCCAGATGCTCAAAAAGATTGTTCTTGCTCCACCATGCTTACATAAATTCCCACCTGGTTCAAGTTCAGGAAAGAAGCAGAACAAAGTTGGTCACACAACCTCCACCATAAAACACTGAAGAGAATTAAACACTGATTAGCCATACAAAGAGGTGCCATTTTGTTATTTATGTTTCACTGAGCTATTTTGGGAAACATAAAATTTTAACTTTTCCTGTAGCCAAACTAATTCACTACTTCTGTCTATTTCTGTTGTGTGGTGTGTGTGTATATATATATATATATATATATATATATATATATATATATATATATAGTTGTGCTGTATATATATAAATATAATTTCTTTTTTTAATATCCCCTTCCCAATGTAATGTCTGATCCTACATGTGTTTTAGAGATGGGAATTTGACAGGGAAAAATAAAAGCCCAAGCAGTGGACTGTGCTATGGCCAGGAAAATTTGCTTTAGAGTTTCCTATGTTTTTACTAATGTACACTCTCAGTGTTGTGTGATTTTACACTGTCCTCCTGTTTTTTAGTCATCCAAATTATATGTTCAATCAAAACATATTTTTGGTGTTCATTATATGTACACCAAAGTGCCCCATGTGCTGCAAAAGTTTTCACCTAAGTGGCATAAAGGGCACCTCATATACTAATTTGGCAAAAAAAAAAAAGAAGCTGTTTGCAGCAATGGAAAACTCTACTGATGTTGGGAAAAATATCATGATTCACACTGAGGAACTTGTAAATCCAAACAGGAAAAATACACAGCTTAAGGTTGTAGCCATGTAAAGGAACTAAAACCAACTGAACCAACCTTGCAGAAGAACCAAAGAGGAAAATCCCTGTGAAGGGCTAAGTTCTGAACTTGCTGTCTATCCCTATGGGAAACGACTGAAGTGGTTTAGTCCCTTAACTCTGTTTATTCAGCTATGCATTTTTAAAAATGGGAAGCAGTAAAGCGTCTGAAGGAATTTGGTTCAGCCTTTCCAGAAACCACACATTGTTGGTAAAACTAAGCATGAAATTTCTACACCGGCAAGGTGAACCTCCCAGAAACTGAATGCAAATCAGGTTTCGCAGATGAAATTGTCTTTAATCTCAATTACAAACCCAGTCACCAGACACTCAGGCAGGGAAGGACAAGGAGTGGCAGAGGTCAGATCACTGGAAGTCCCTACATGTTGCTTTTTAGCTGGTGCCTCCCAGCTCAGCAGTGAGCAAATCCCTGGGAGCCTGTGAGGCACCACGTGCAGAGCAGGTTTGCCTGCTCTGGGCACAGCCTGAACCGTGCCAGGCCCTGGGACCTGCCCAGAACAGAGCCTTCCCATACCCAAAAATCCTTCTGTTCCCAGGAGCTCAAGCAGATGCACACAGACAGACACTATCCCCTCGGGAGCTGGCTCTGTGCTCCCTGCACTCACAAGCTCATCTAATGATTTTACACATTTGCCTCCTGCGTCCGTTCCACCACCACGTTCACTGTACTTTGAGAGACAGGAGATAAAACAGTTTCCCTAAAGTGTTCCAGGCAGAAATGCTGAAAACTTCCCTGAAAATATCAGCTGCCAGATTTGGAGACCTGTCCTTCTAAATATTACAATTCCTTTCACTGAATATGCCTGCTAGGAAGAGAAATCCCTGCAAAGAGAAACCCATCAGCTCTTTTGTGAAGCGGCTGTTGGGAGCCTCTGCTCCAGGGACACCTCACCGGGGCTGTGTGACACAGTGCAGGCATTGGTGGCACCACAGAGGACAAAGGAGGGACTACAACCGAAGTACCTGAAGCTGCACTAAAGACAGGACACCTTTGGAGATCTGGGAGTGCAAACACCGCAGAGAAGTGAGCTTGGGCTTCCTCTCTGTCAGCGTTTAAGAGGCTCTTGCTTAGGGCTGGCTGAGCTAAAGCGTCTCGAGCATATGGGCTTATTTTGTGCAGTTTCTGTGGTGGTTTCTTCGTTAGATTTTCAGTGGTAATGAGCCCACACAGTAGATTGCTGCAGGGAGAAAAAATCATTCTGAATAGGTTTGCTGAATAATTATGAACTCAGCTGAACTCTTACATTTGCTTACTAATTGTATGGTCCGTGATGTTTTATGTATGATGCATTCATTTTGTTAAAAAGGATTTTTTTCCCTTTTTTTTGCTGAGCAGCAACTTTTCTCAGTGCAAGTTAAACTGACACAGTGGAAAGAACTGGATTTAAGTCTGACGAATTGATGTTTGAATTTTTTTTTAAACATCAGTCCCACTATTTGGTTTTCAGAGCTTGCAATATGAAACCCAAAATTGTGCTATTGTCTGGAGAGTTGAAATAAATGAATCTCCTCAACTTTGGATTTGGCAGGCACAATTACTATTGTTAATTTAGAAAATAATCCCCAGCAGCTACAACTATTTAAATGATGCCTTTCCTTGCTTCCCCCAAAATGACCAAAACCCCAAGAATGAAAGTAAAAATACGTTTTATAAAATACACTTTTCACTGCTTGGTCTGACAGAGAGAGGCTTCCTTCTCCTTGGCTGGGGACTGCAACCCTTTGTGACAGAGGTGACCTGACAGTGCTGGCCACAGCCCAGGGCCATGCTCCCACCAGCACTCCCAGCCCTGTGCCAGGCACCAGGAGCTGTGGGGCAGGCTGGCAGCCCAGAGCACATCTCATGTTAGAAACAAGGGCTGAGCCACCTTCCCACACGCACACCACGGGCCAGCAGAACTCTGCAGCTGGTATCCGACTTTGCCATTCCAAGCAGCTCGCCGTTTTTGCTGTCAGAATACTTAGGCTGAGATTATTTCCATGTTTGCCATTGTCCAGCTATAGACACCATCTGGCTCCCACCGAAGTCCACAGAAGGAGTGGTGTTGGGCGAGCCGGGCCAGGCCATGGGTGGGGATGAGGTTTCCCTCTCCAGCCAGACTGCGGTGGCTGTGGAGGGAGCGGGGCTGAGCTGTTTGTGCAGCGCACGGACTCGAGGTCCGGGGTGCAGCCCCGGGGGAGACATCTCCGCTGGGCTAAGGGCCGTTCTGTGCCCACGGCGAGGAGAGGCTCGGGAGGGAGAGGCGGCATCCCGAGGCGGTGGGCTGCCCGCCAAGAGCCCCCAGAAAACAACAGGTCGGGCCGGGGAAGGGAGTGGCAGCGGCGCCGGTACCCCAAGACGAGTCCGGGCAGCTGCTCCCGGCTATTCCGCCCGACATCCCCGACCCTGTCCTTCCGCGGCGAGGAATGCTCACGGGTCCCAGCCCGCCCCGTCCGGCCCGACTGCCCGCCGCCGGGGCGGAACGGGGGCTCTCCGACCGCCGTCGGGGCGGAGCGAGGGAG
>JANPWX010000137.1:515372-657205 GCA_024734555.1 Trochalopteron elliotii
GGGACAGTGGGCACGTCAGCCCCGGCACGTTTTTTGAGAAGTTCTCAGCTGCCGAGGGTGGGGGAGCCGGTGTCAGCCCAGGGCAGCCGGCAGTGCCGGTGGCGGCGGGGGCCCCGCCGGGGGCTGCGGGCGCTGAGCGCGGTGGAGGCACCCCTCATGACAAGCCCCTGACCTCCCCTTCCTGGGGCAAGGGCAGTGAACTGTTGCTGGCGGAGCAGCCCGACCTGATGTCCTCCCTGGACAGCGGCATCCAGAGCGTGACCAAGTCAGACGGCAGCTCCCCGCACGTGGACTTTCCCGACGAGGTCAGCACCAGCTATGGCAACGAGGACGAGGTGTCCTCCAGCTCCGACAATGCCACCTCCAAGCCCACCCGTAGCCCGCTGCTGGGTGGTTCGCCCAAGCTGCCCCGTGGGGAGCACACACTTCTCAACGGACAGAAGCCCCTGGCCCTTGGCCTTCTCAGTACATCTACCTCGACCCCCGACAGCTATGGGCTCAGCACCACGGCGGGCACTCACCCTGGCACGCCAAGCATGGAGCAGGTGCGGACCCCCACGAGCACCTCGGCCCAGGATGAGATCCACCCCCTGGAGATCCTGCAGGCACAGATCCAGCTCCAGCGGCAGCAGTTCAGCATCTCGGAAGACCAGCCCTTGGGGTTGAAGAGCAAGAAGGGGGAGTGTGCGGGGCAGAATGGGGACAGTGACCTGGGCAGCTGCTGCTCGGAGGGTGTCAAGGGCACCATGAGCACCATCGACCTGGACTCCCTGATGGCAGAGCACAACTCCACCTGGTACCTGCCTGGAGAGAAGGCCCTGATGGAGGGGCAGGAGGAGGACAAGCCCATGGCGCCCTGGGAGAAGCCCAAGCCCCCGAATCCCAGCAAAGAAGGTATCAATTGTCCCACACGGGAGCTGGCACAGGGGTAGGGGTTGTTGTGGGCTGCTCAGGGAAGGGGACATGGGGGTGGGTTGCAGCTCTGGTGCTCTGGGCACACACTGGCTCCACACCCTCTCCACCCTTGGTGAGTGCCAGGCACCTTCCCAGTCTGGACAAGGGCTGCAGGATGCTGGGTGGCTCTGCTGGGAGGGCCAGTGTCAGGGACAAAGTGCCTGCTGCCTGACTGGCCCTGCCCCATGGCATCTCTGCTGCCAGCCCTGTCCCCATCATTCCTCCTAGAGAATGGGCAGCTGGGGGTGCTGAGCAGGAGGGCTCCTAGTGAGCCCCACCTGAGCTCCTGGGCCTGGGGTGCTGCAGAAGGGGACTGCAGCCTGAGGTGCTGAGGAGGGGGCTCCTGCAGGGTCCCGCCAGGCGCAGGGTGGTGAGGAGGGGCTTCCCACAGAGCCTGGTGCCAGCTGAACCTTCCAGCCACTTTCCCAAAACTGTGACTGAGGTTTTCCCAAACCACAAAAACCAGTGTGGTGGTAGTGCTGCCCCTTCAGGTCCAGGTGCCCCCTGCTTGCATTTGGAGCCCATAGCAGTGTGATTCTGAACTGAACAGCTTGTAACAAATTATTTCTCATTTAACTGAAAGGCGGTTTAAAATAAGGCTCCGTGTCTGTTAGTGTAAAACTTGCTTAGTTGACAGATGTTTAATTTTAACATTAGCTGTCATTTTTGATCCTTCCTTGTGTCCAGAGGGCATCATAATTCCCCAGCCTTAGGAAAAAATATTTTAATGAAAAGCCCTCTATTATAAAAGCTGTTTGAGATAAGGATGATTATAGATTCAATTGGTTTCTATTTTATCTTATCAAATCCCTATTTTGCAACCTGCCTAGCAGTATGTGTGATTGTTATAATGGGTGCACATGCTGTACCTGCTATTTGAGGGCAGACAGGAGGGTTTTGGTGTGCTAGAAATACACAGTGCAGTGTGTGCAGTTTGCACAATATAAACTCATTATTTGTGCCTAGGAAAGGTGATATTTTGCTACTGCAGTGTAGTTTGAAATTGTTCTCGTTACCTCTCATAGTAGAGACTGACTTTTTACAGCCCTCCACATTTTGAAATTTTGCTAAGAAAGTTGTTGGTGAAATTAGAAGGGAGCCAGTTTGGAAACTGAGCAGTTTCCTAACCCGGTTCTGGTTGGCTTTGCAGCTTTGGCTTTCTGAAGCGTGAATCCTAGCCCCCACGGTTTGTCTCTTTGTTCATGTTTAATGCCCAGCGCAGGAGACTCTCATTTCGAGCAGAGTGTTTAGCATGCACGGCAGACCCGAGGAAGCCCATCAGCATTCTCCATGCTTCACCCAGGCAAGGACATAAATTGGTTTGTTTGGGGCCCTTCTTTTCCATTTTTAAATGGAGTTGCACACAGCATCCTTCCTGGCCCCTTCTCTTTTATTGTTTCTTGTACACAACATCTAGATCTGACTGGATCAATAGCTAGTTAGCACAAATCACAGTTCCTGTCACTTCTGCCTTGGCAGGCTCAAGCACATATATACGTTCTCTCACACCACACGCACCCCGTTACCGTGTGCACTTTCACACACATACACAGATCTCACACCGTGCTGTGTTTAGAAATAGGTGTTGAAAGAATAACTTGTATAGATCTCCACTTCCTGGATGAAAAAAGAAATCCCGAGCAGTGATTTAATTCTGAACAGCACATTTATTAAAAGTGTAATTTGGCTTAAAATGATCTATATTTTGTGTGTGTGTGTGTCATACAGAGCGATGCTTCTGCAGTGTCTTTTAACAGCACTCCTCCAGTCACTTTGATCACAGCTATTCTTAGTAACAGCTAGTGAAAGAAGTAATTGCTTTCTGGTCGTGATAACCACAATGTTGGTGTTAAAACAGTTCATCACTTGGAAGGAAAACCATTTAATCAGTGTTCCTATATAAGGATATGTTTTAGTATTTCAGAAGCTTAATATAAAATAGCAAACCAGTTCCACAACAATGCAGAGGCACTCGGGTTGGTTCATGCTTTAGTCACTTGAGGGATTTGAATGGGCTGGTTCCTCGGATGAGGAAATTTATACAGACTCACAGAGAATTTACTTTAACTGTTGTTGGAGGTGATAAAGATACAATGGGTGAGACAAAACAGGCTATTCACCTCGGTCAGTAGAAATAATTTAACTCAACATTGCCATGCCCCTGGAGTGTGTGAAACTGTGTTTAAGAAAAGGCTTTCTTTAGACGTGGGCTGAGATTTTAAACCTTCTCAGTCGGCTGGGATTTGCACTCTGCTATTTGTTCCAGCAGTAACCCAGTGTCCGGGTGGATGCGCAGGCTCCAGACAGCGCTCCTCCGAATTCAGGCAGCTCCTCGGTGTGCAGAGCGCCGTGCTGGAAGGTGGGCATGTTTTGGGGCTGGGCAGCGTTAGTGAAAGCAGCATTAGAACTGGGGTCCTCCCCAGTGCAAGCATTTCTGGGGGCTTCTGATTTACACCTGCTGTGAGAGGGCAGGTGGTCGGGGATTTATTCCCATTGTGGCACTGCTGCGATTGGCACTGGCGGCTCCTCAGGTGCCGGGGAGGTGGAGGAAGAGGAGGTGGAGGAAGGGGCCGTGGGTGCTGGGGGGCAGCTTCCCCTCGGTGCAGGGCTGGGCACTGTGTCCACTGCCTGCCACTCTCAGCCAGTGCCAGGACTAGAGGGTCTGGCTTCAGTGCTGGCCATGAAGAAAAGAGCAGGCTCCCCAAAACACAGCAGGATCAGGAACTTCTCAAATACTCTGTTAACGCGCAGGTTTATGGGGGGAACAAGTTGTTTTAATGGCTGCTCAGATTCCTTGGAGCTCACCTTTTTTCCCCATAATGGCATTAAAATGATTTGCTGGTCTCTGGCAGTTGTGTGAGCTGTGGGTCTGGAGATTGCTGAGGGCAGACACGGGTGCTGCTGGTGCTCCTGTGAGGTGTGACACCTCCGACGCCGGCCTGCCCGAGCTCTGTGCGTGCATTCACATTCCATTTCGGAGTGTGGTATTAGTAATGCTGCCTGGACATGGCTCTGCCCTGAAATGTGTTTTCTGTAAGGAGTTTTCTCTGATGCATCGTTTCTTGTACCAACACGTTTTATGTGAAGTAGCTGGTAGGTTTTGGGTTTTTCCCCCCCCCAAAAATGCTTGCTAGAATTTTGTGTTTTCCTCTGCCTAGCAGCTTGTGCTGGGAGTGAGAGATAACACTGAGTCTGTAGGGGTTGTCTTGACTTCCAACACCACAGCTCTAGCTGACAAAGAATAACCAGATCAATTTCACTTAAAAATCCAGGGCCAGTTTAATGGGGTTGTGCTTTTCCTGGTTTGACCAAACCAGAACAATTTCTCCTTCTGTGAAACGTGTATTAGTATCCTTTAGAAACACATTAATTAAGTGCTGGTGGGGTTTTGGTTTTAGTTTTTAATTGAAATTTTGAAGGTCCCATACTGCAGATGTCAGGTGAAGACATCAGTATGTACCTAGAACTGTGCAGGTGTTGATTGGAAAGGATGGGAATGTATTTTGCTGCTTGGTGGCTGTTGGGCTCATCAGTCTAGGCTGACGGGCACGTGCCACACGGCACCGTTAGCCTTCATCTCTGAGATTTTGTTAATATTTCATCCTTACACCAAACCTGTCACTGGAATGAGCCCACAGGCCAACCCTCTTGCTGGAGCGGTGTGTAACATCTGTGAATTACTAGAAATACATTAACAAAGGTCAAATTTGGTCCAGATGCGGCCGGGAGCCTTTGTTTTCTTTCCCTTTCCAGTGCATTCTGCTGCCTGCTTTATTTTAAATCCTGCTTAGTTCTTTCAGAGGCTTTACCGAGGGACTACGTTTGTTTACTGGGACTGAGTTTGTCAGACCTCTCGTGAGGTTTTTCAGGCACTGAACCCTCACTGCCAGCGATGTGCTGTGAGCGGCTGTGTTGTAGTGAGCGCTGTGGAAGCGAGTTCAGCAGCAGAGCTCAGCGCCTTTTCCAGCGAGGGGGCAGTGATTCCCGACGCTGCTTTGTTTGCCTCACTGGGCTGCTGAAACTTACACAATTTTAACAATTTAGTGAAAAAAGAAGCCATTGCCTTTGTCTTGAAGTTACATGATAAATTCCACATATATCAAATCCACATCTTTATTAAATCATCTGGATTAACAAGCAGAGTGACGAGGGAAGAACGCTGCCGCTGCTTATCCCGGGAGGAGAGAGTTTGGTGTGCATGAGATTTGGATTTAATATGATTCTTTAAACTTTTCTAACCTGTTAAAAAAAATATAATTGGAAGGGTTGCTCCTGCGTGCTCTCATGTGAATGACAGAAATTCTCCATTGTTTACCTTGACTGACTATAATTTTTAATACTTTCTACTAGAAAATGGTCCTGTTTAGAAATATTTTCCTTTGTTTTATAAACATTCTGTAGCAGTGTGCTTGTTGACCTTTATGGCATATATTAGAGAAAGCAAGGGACAGAATTTTCAGTATTATTTCCTCTTGCTGTGATATACTAAAATATTTAGTGCAGGAAGTGTAAGTAAATTTATTGGCATTTCAGTAATAACTGTGGCCACTGTTTGTCTTTGCATCCACCGTCTGTCTAGCTATTAATTTTTGGTCTCTAGATTTACCTGTTCTCATTTCAGTGGACGATCTAGTTGTGTTTGAATTAATGCAGCTTACCTATCTGGTTTGCATCCTGGTGGTTCCTTGCCCCAAAGTCTGTTATTTTCTGATGGCCCATTCAGTTGCAAGGTGAGTTTTAACAGGGTTGTTTTGCACACACTTGGTGTGAGGATGTGCGTGAGACAGACTTCGAGGGGAGATGTTTCTTGAAATTGGTGTGTGAATGTGCTTCAGATCTTTATGTATGATGTAAAATGAAATGAATTAGACTTAGTATTTATATATGAGCTTGGATGACAGCATAGATTTATTTGATCTGTGATGTATTACACCATGTCTGCTCTTAATTTTTAAGGTACAATACCTGGTTTTTTTACCAATGACCTAGTGGAATGCTGGACCACAGAACTGCAAATAATATTTTGGTAAAAAGTGTTATTAATTAGCACTGTCTATAGATACAATTTGTTGTTACTTGTGTAGAACAAAGAATAAGGCATCAAACAAAAGTCTAACCTAAAAATACATAGGCTGCTTTTATTTGAACCAGCTGACTCCCAGCCTCAGTAATGTTCTATACCAGGGAAAGGTTTTGGTACAGTAAAATGCCTTTATGTGGCCATATAAAATTTTAGTACCAGACAAATTACTGTATATTTTCAGTCAGTGGTTTCTCATGTATTTCTGTTAAATCTGACTGTGAGGAGAGTCTCCTCAGAAAGTGCAGAGCCAGTTCTGAAATGAATCTTCAGGTGGCCTAACATGTATGCTTTGTTAACGCTAAATTTACTGAAATATCAGAAGCCGTTTAATGACATAATTTCTCAAGCACACTGAGAATATCGAAAGAGACCTGTCAAATTGTAGGCAGAGGATCATTCCTTGTTTTATCTCTGGTATAGAATAGATTGTCCTTGTGCATGTTTGGGACTGGAGCATGTTGGATGCAGGCAGTGTGGGTGGTGGGCGTCAGGCGCTGGTACCCACCTCGCCATCGCGCCGCGGCTCCGGCCGGCATCCGCCTCCCTGTCCAGCTGGTCTGGCTTTTCCATTGAAAAATCTACACCCTTGAAAAGAATGATATTTGCACCTGTAAACACATAATTAAGGTTTGCAGGACATGTTTAAGATTGGTGTGTTGTTTATTTTTAAATATGAAATTATTCTTGTTTCGTTTTTTTGCGGAGCATTTTTAAATGAGAGCCTCTGGTAGTGAGGGCTGTTCAGAACATGGCTGGCTGTGCAGCAGATCTTGGGGTAAGGGACGTGGGGAACCTTATGGAAATTAAATAGGTGAAGCTGTGGAATCATTCAGGAAATTCAAGGTCTGTTCTCACCTTCCTGGTCTTGGTTAGATTTCTCGGTTTTTAAAATGAGATTCTGAATTTTTGCTGTTCTGTAGATAGACCCAGTTTACATACAGTGATTAGATGACTGGCTTATATAAAAATACTGTGATTCTTTGTAGTTTTCTGCTTTTCCTTTGCCAGATGCTTTTGTGTTGGTGCAGTTAAAACATTCTGAGTTATTAGTGACCTTTTAATACAAAGGATTTGGGATTTTTTTACAAATTTAAATATATTTTATGGATTATGTGCCAATGTTACAAAGTCAAATGCCTTCTAAATTTAAAGCTGAGACTTGGAACAGCTGGAGGTCTAATCCATTAATTTTTACAAGCTGACTTTCTTAATACTTCAAAGAGAACATCTTAGATGATATTGCTTTACTGTTCCCCTCTTCAGCACCCCTTCTTCTCCTCTCCCTACCAGTGCCCTCTCCTCTAAGGCTTCATGTTCCGCTCATCTCCTGGCAAGTGGCAAAGGCATCTGGATGGGGGGAATGCATTTTCCTTAGTTGATGTAATAAGTTTCAAGACTCAGTGGTCTAGAAATGTGCCTTTCTTAGTGTTGCACTTTTTATCCATAGTAATGCAAAAATACGTGGTCACCACTGTTCTGGGTTTCCTTCTTGTACTTGGATTATTTTTTGTAGCCGCACAGGCGTTGCATAGGAGTATTTTTGCTCCGTGCTTGTGCCCTTTTGAGACACCTGACTCACACATAGGGTACATCCCTTTCTGTGGGATTGGGTCTGATCCATGCTGACCATTTGGAAGTCGTGTTTTTCCAAGTCTTGCCTTGCCCGTTTGGGCAGGAGCTGCTCTGGCACCGCCGGTGGTGCCGCTCCCTGGGATGCACGTGCACATCCCTCACGGGCAGCACCCAAGCAGTAGCTGAGTGTCAGCTGCAGGCTGAGGTGTTTGGACACTGCAGTGAGGCACTTTGTGTCTGTTTGTTTTCAATTCCAGCAAATCTGTTGGTGTCTGCTCAGTGTTCTAACGTAACACCACCGAGCGGGACGCTAGGCGGTCTACATTTTTTGTTAGCTTTTAACATTTGTCTGAAAAAGCTTTTCTTTGTTTGGTAAGCAGAAATCTGGTTATGTTTAAGTGCTGCTTTGATAGATTTTTTACATCGAAATAAATGCAGTTTATTTGAGTTTAAACACAGACAACACGTGTGGGAGCTCAAAGGGCTCTGCTAGCTCTGACTGTGAGCAATGGGAGAGACGTGCCACAGTCCTGCTCCCATGGCCACTTTGTGTGAACTTTGGGATATTTATCTTTTTTTTATCCCCCTCTGTGTTTGGAACATTTAAAATCCAAATGAAGAACTTTGTTTCTTTTGCTTTTAACTCTCCTGCCTTCAGTTGTGACTGCTGGGCCTTTAGGACTTGATCTGCTTGATCCCACCAAAGCCTATGATCGGTCAGTAGTTGGAAGACAGCAGGGTTTTTTTGTGGTAAAATATATGTTTTCAGAGTTAAGTCTGCATTTAATTAATTTTGTGAATTAGTATTCACAAAATACTCGAAAGCATTCTGTTGCTAATAGAAAGATCATCCTGAGGCTGGGGAAGCACAGTTAATTGAAAAAGCAGCCATTTGTAAAGTGAAGAAAATTTTAAAACATTTCATACCCTAATTGAGAATGTACTCCTGAGTTAAAATTGAGAATATTAATTTGCTGTGTGAAGCAAATACATTGCAAAGCCCTGGAAAGAGTCATATCCTTCCTTCCTCCTTAATCCTCTCCCAAAACGCAGTTTCAGAAGAAAGGCATGACTTTTTTCTTTTTTATAATGTAGCCTGAAACCATTTTGCTAGAAAGATGTAAATTGATCTATTAACATAGGAAATGGAGGTTGGGCTGAGGTTATTATCTGGTCAGAATTTTAGGATCTCTTTCCTAGAAAAATCTTCCACTAATTTTTTTTTTTTTTTGGGAGGGGCGGGGTAGGTGGGTATAATATTCCTCTATAATGGCATTTAAAAGCGCAGAGGATGCTGTCGGTCTGAGGCACAGCTGCTCAGCATTGCAAGCAGTGCTGGTCCCTGGGGAATGAGGCTGAGCCTTCCCTCCCGTGCACTGCTGGAGGTGAGGCTGTGAGTGGAAATGGGTGGGGAAGGAGTGTCTGCACAGCGTTCCTGCTGCTGCCTGCATGGCTCGGTCAGTCAAGGCATCGCCGCCGTGCTTACAGAGATTGGGGTCTACGTGTGATTTAGAGCGCAGCCGAGTCCATATTCAGGTCCCACTCTAGGATTATTTTTATTTAAGATCATATTTATTGCACCATAAATTGCCACAGCGCTTTAGAAACCTGGGAGATGTTCACACTGCTGAAGATTTACTGTCCAGATGAGATGAAACAGGCGTTGTTGGGTTGGGCAGCTGGCGGTTCAGCGCCAGAACACGGTGTGGTGCCACCAGGGCTTGGGCAGAGGATGCTGGTGAGGTGCATAGTGGAACTGGAGGGCACTTGGGTACCCAGCAAAGGCTGGCATGCCAGCACTGAATGCTGCTGGGTTGGGTGTGTGGGCAGGGAATGAAGGGCTGAGAGCATCTCGTCCCACCTGGTGATCTCATTTCTGCGTGGATTCCTTCTTCGGTGGGGATGGCACGGCTGCACTGCCCTCTCCAGGGCAGCATTTCTCCTCTTGTCGAAAAAAATAAACCCAAACCCCAATTACGGCACTTCTCATCTGTGTGTGAGTGGATTTCTAAATAAGTTTGTCAGTCTTAGCAGCAGGAAAAGAGACCTTGATGCTCCAGGAGTGCTTTGGTGCGAGGTGGGTTTTCACCTCCTCCAGATGCCTGGGGTTGGAAGCATCGCCAAGGGAAGGAGGGCTTCTCCTCCCTGTTCCCCTGCGTGATGGGAGAGGAGGACCCAAACCCAGGACTGGGCTGCCCAGTAGTTCACAACCAGCTGGTGTGATGTATTCCTGGAGTGGTACTGAGCTGATAATTATAGAAAAAGCGTGTCCCTTAGACCTGCCAGGTAGTCAGGTAACTGTTTGCATCTAATGTAATGTTTTTGAACTGCCTCAATTGTTTTAATTTTTACTGGTGCCAAACTTTAGGCTGAAAAATGTTTTTTGCCTAGTCTGAAAAGTAACCTAAAATTTCAGACCAAATACAGTTTTAAAAGCAAGAAGATAATAAATGGACCTATTGATTGTATTTTACAAAAGAAAAAAAGGAGTTCCCGAGTAATTGTAATAAAAGCTACCACAATCTATGAGACAATAATTCTGAAACCCTTTAAAAATAGTATTATTATTCGAAGTGCAAAGCAGCTGGTATTCTACGATAGAACAGATTTTATTGTTGCTGGATATGGGGTCAAACGCTTGTAGCACATTTTTGATTTAAACAAACCAAAAACACAAATGCTTTTTTGAAGATAAAATCAGTAAGATTTATTTCTTTTTTCCCTGGATGTTATAGTTCCCTTCTCTACCTCTAAATATAGGCACATGCTGTTCTTTTTGTGCTGGGAGAAAGCACATGCAGCCCAGCGCCCTGTGCTCTCCCTACCATGCCATGCTTCTGGAGGCAGAGGAAAAACAAGGGCTGTCCCAAGTACAATTCAAATTTCATATGAACTACTTTGAAAGAGGCAGATCACAGAAAAGGGAGAATAGCAAAACATTTCTTCATTCTATATTATTATTATTATTATTATTATTATTATTATTGAAGTTTCATCCCATCATTTGCCAATTCTTTGTGCTGTTGGCAGGGTGAGTGTGAGGGTGATGGCTGGAAAACGTGCAGAGGGACGGGGCAGTGTCAGGTAAAGCTCAAGGGCAGCCCTGGTGATTAGGGCGAGCTTTGCTTTTAAACTCTGCTCATCAAAGTCTTGTTGTATGTTACGTGACAAAGTGGTGTGTCCTGTAGATAAACCCAGTTCATGTTCTATGTCCTGATGTTACTTATTTTAGCTGAGGTGTGAATGGGAAAGGCAGAAGGGAATTTGCTGCTCCCAGTGCTCTGGGCCCCTGGGGCAGGTGACCACAGTCCTGACTCTGCCAGGGCTCCTGCTGGTGCAGGGGCGCAGGAGTCCAGCTGCTGCTGGACCAACAAACACCACTTTGAAAATGTGAGCTTTTAACAGCACAGTGAAGTCTTACTCCAGATAATTCTTCAGATCCTCTAGTGTTTTGTGTAGTTTTCCTCGAGTGGCTGATGCCAATGGTGCTGCAGTGTTTCTCTTACGGAAAAGAGCAGATAAAAAATCTCTTCTTTGAGCCAGACACGTGTGAGCCTCAGAGCTGGGAACGTGCGTTGGGAGATTGTGATACAATTACGTTTTATGTCTACCTATTAAGCATAATGAAGGGTTGGTTGCTGGCCTTAAATTTGGAAAGAGCTTACTGTAGAGCTTAAACCAGAAGTAGATTCCTGTAATTACTGCTTTGCTGTGCGGAGTGTGGCGAGGTAGAGGGAATAAAAACTGTTCATTGTCCAATTGTATTTCCATAACTGCTGCACTTTTAAATGTCTGTTTTGAAAGATAAAATTTTTTGTTATACTAATTTTCTGAAGTAAGCTAATAAAAGCCAATGCAGGGAAAAAAAAAAATAAAAGAGGTGAAGAATGTCAAATGAACAATGCTTAGAAAACAGGGAGCTTCAGCTTCTTCAGTGAGCCCTGCTGCAGTGCTTGGAAAGTCAGTGGCTTTGTTTGTTAAACACAGGGCCACTGTGCTGTTGTGGTTTAGGTTCACTTGAATCTCAGATCATCGATGATGAAATGAAGAATTTTAAAAGCTTCGGATTTTATGTTTGCTTTTCTTTGTACTAGATTAGGCAAATGGGGTAAAACTCAAAGCAGTCAGTTCCGAATCTGCTTTTGCTTTTACTTGACGTTGTTCTTGCTGTGTGATGGCAGTATGTCAGGGAAACTTGGATCCCAGCATCAGTTGTTTGGAATTATTGTTTGGATTATATTCAGTTTCAAATGGTATGAAACTGTAGTGAGAAATGAGCATTTGTTTATGGTGATAAAATGAGTCTTTCATAGCATACACTTGTTTTGGTTGTACGTACTAGTACATGTTATAGCTCAGAATGTCCATTTTTTCAGAGTGACAACGTGGCCCCCATTCTGCTCTTTGTGTACATTTGGGACTGGGAACTGCATCAAAGAGAAGGTGTTTCTGCTTCAAGTGAGGAAGAAGAGAGGGAACACTGAAACTCTTCTTGGCCCTTAGGGAAAAACAACACCCTAAACCACATCCTTTTTCCTCTCCCCCTCAAAAATTTGGCTTACATCTTTAAGAGAGAGGGTTTCTTCCTTTTCTTTTCCAACCATCCATTAAGGTGTTCTCTCCTGGCCTTTCTCCAGTTTGTGGAACTTCTCTTGGAGTACGTTTCAGGGGTTATATTTGACATGTTCCTGAAGGCTGCTTCCACAGTGGTCTGGCCCAAATAGAAATGTGAAAAGTTCCCACTACTGAGCTGTAAAAGAATACTGGAAATGGGTTATGCAGAAAAAACCATTTAGATAAAAATGCAATTTTCCCTTCCACATACACTGCTAAGAATTAATAGCACATTCTTCCTAAATGGGTAGTTCTGTATTATATTTTCACCTTAATGAAATTCTTTCCAAAACAGGAGAGTTTCATTTAAAACTGTAGAGCAAAATTGATCTGTCTTTATCTGCAGTGCTCCTGGTTTAAGTATCATGGGATTGACTGTCACAGGCTGTCTGGGCACTCCATGGAAAACAGATGTTGAGCTCCAAGGTGGGTGTCCCAGCCTGACTCTGTCCCATCCCAGGGTGTGCTCCTTTCCCTGCTGACACAGCTGGATTTGGGCTGTCACTGTGGTGGTGTGTGCTGTGCACGCCAGCTGTGCTTTCACAGCTCCACTACTTGGCCAGCAGCCACCACGCAGTGGGGATGTGAACATGGGCACTTACCAGGTCATTTCTGCCAGAAATACCCCAAAAGGGAGAAGGGCCAAGCCCACTGTGGCCTCAGCCTGTGTTGGTTCATTGTTGCACACCTGGGGCACAGGTGGTGAGCCCAAGTGTGGCATGGCCTGGAACAACATCAGCAAAACCACACAGACATCGGTTTCTTTTCTGCAGAAGATACATAAATGTCTAATGAAAGAAAGAAGGGGGAATCATCTGTGGTAGCTGTGAAACTGAAGTGGAGATGCCCCCGGGAAGACTTGCCAGTTCCAGCTAAGAGAAAACCAAAACATACATTCATGCTTTTTAATGGTTTCCTTCTCGGTGAAAGGTTTTTAATGTAATGGTGAGAACAGAAGTGTGTGGAAGAAGTAGGGCTGATATACTCTGCTTTAAACAGCTTTTCACTGCTGAGTTAAAGTGGAGAAAATGCTTTTATTAAATAAATTGTTTGGTGTTTTCATAGTTTTAATAAAATGGTTCCCACATATAAGGAATGCTCATAGTGATGGAGACACAGACAGGATTAAAAATATTAAAAACATGAATTTTGATGATCCTGATGCTGCACAGTTTTTCCATCATTTCTTTGACAAATGATCCTTCAGAGGGACTGTGCTTGGGCTTTCCCCTAAAAGGTGAAATACAGGAGAGGTGTGAGGCATTCCGTCTGACTCTTACACCCAACTAACAGTGAGCTTAATCCACATTCTGTTTTTGAAAGGGGTATTTATAGTCATCTTCCAATAGTCTCCCAATTCAACAGCAGCAAATACGATCCTGCTCATTAGGTGCGTTACAGAACAGCTGTTTTTTTAGTCACCAAACTTGTCTTTTGTGATTCATTTTCTGTGAATCACACTAGTTCAGCAGAGAGTGCAGATCACGACTTTTACAGCCGAATATGCAATTCCCTGGAAGCAAATGTCAAATATTAAATTATTTTAGTGTAGTGCCTTGTAACTTGCAAGTTCTGTATTAATGGGACACTGGCTCTTGAGTTTTCCTGTAAAACTTCACTCCCTGGGGCAAGCACGCCCATCCATAAGAGTGTTTGCTCCCTGGTTTGAGTGGTCCACACTCAGAGAGTGTTGCTGGTTCTGCTTTAGGTAGGAATTTCTTAGGTGTCACTGTTTTCTCATATTTTTTTGTATTTTTTTGCTGTTGGTGCTCGGTGTACCTGCAGGCACTCAGCATGCTGAGCGATGCATTCAAACATTGGATGTTACAGTAAAAATCTTGATGGCCATTGTTTCAATCAAAAAAACCCTTCTCATCTTCAAAGTCACTGTTGTTACAGTAATTTTCTCTTTGAACATGTCAGGATTCTGTCTTTGATTATAGACTGGATTGTCTCTTGTCATGCATAATGGTTTTTTTTGGGGTAGGCAGAGACATTTTTCAGTTCCTCACAGTTCATTCCCCATCCCAGTACTTCTTTAAAAAGAGATAATGTTGAAACCAGGTATTTAAGAATATAGATCCTCAAGAAAATAACTGGTTTTGACTCGGTATTTTCCTGGGAATTTTATAAAGCTGATGTGAATTACAGATTTATTTTACAATTTGAACTTAGACTTTTAAATTTTCCCTTTCCCCTCCGCCCCTTCTTTTGCTTCTGATTGGACCAGAAGTCATTATTACAGAGATTTTCTGCTGTTTTTCATTTTCTCTTTTTTGTGAGTTACATCACACAAAAATAATTGATCTCTGTAATTCTACCATCAGTTGGAGGGTTGCTTGGATGGATGGTTGGGTGAATGGTGGTTAAGGTGGCTGACCTGGGGGCCTGAGCACTGCTGCCAGACCCTCCCTGCCCTGCTCTTTGTTGAGGACTGATGTTGAGCCTTGGGAAGTGCTTGCTGAGGCCTCTTCTGTTAGAAGCTGTTCTGGGGTTTGATGGTCTGTCAACTCTCTAGGGTCCAGAATTTCCACAGCTGTTACAACCCTCAGGGACCTTACAGCTCTCTGAGCACTGTGGTGGGATGAAGGCACCCTGGAAGCAGAGCTCCTCTTGCACTGCTGCTGAGATGTGTGGAGGAACTTGCCAGTTTTGTGTCCCTTTGTGGCTGATGGCTTAAACTCTGGTGCTGTGCACTAGTGCAGTGTTCACCCTGGATCAAAGGGCAGGGAACCTCCTGAAATGGAAGGTGCCTTGGAAGGTCCTTCTCAAGCTACATGAAAGCCCAGAGACAAGAGTATTTGCAGTTGTCCTGCTTTATGTGTATGTGCAGTCTCTTCCATTGCTGGGTAATGTTGATGCCACTGTGGGAAAAGTACACAAAAATGGGTGATGGTAGAACTGCATCAGGCACTGAAGAGGAAATCCCTTGGGAAATGGGTGTTGTGTAAGAGTGGCAGAAGAGTTCAGGTGAGATCTGCAGATCCATGCCTGGATTGATTATGTGTGTGCAGGCTTCCAGCTGGTCACTCTAAAGCTGTCATGTGATGGGTGTATTGCCTCAGAGGGTTCAGTATGACTAAATCCAAGATACCCCCTCAGTGGGGGTTGCCTACACGTGTCCATGCAATGGAAGCCTTTGCCACAGAATTAGTAAAACCTGACTGTGGTTTTGCCCTCGTGTTTTGTAAGGAAAGAGCTAAAAAGGATTTGCTGCGTCTTTAAACTTGCAGATCCTCAAAACCTCCCTGGGAAGTAGAAGGGGGAAGGGACCCCTTTCAGGATTAATTAAACAGAGATGTCTCGCTGTAGACTTCAGGGTTTACTGATAAATGCCAGCCCCTCACCCACATCTGGTGGTGCTGCCGTTATTTAATCAGGGCCTTGACAAGGAATCTGAGCAATCTTCGCTTTCTCCTCCTCTGTTCCATTTATCTGTCCTCCCAACGTGTTTGTTTGTGTATGGTTAAGTTTTCCATGCCAGGGAGAAGCAGAGTGGAAATGTCAGGGGTCAGGCTGCAGGCAGGGCAGGCAGGAGCAGGCAGGGAGCAGAAGGCCCAGCTCTGCAGCCTTGGAGTTTCTGAGAAACCGGAGATAGGCTGTTCCAGGCAAGATTAACTCCTTCAGCACAGCTGCTTTCTGCTTAAGACCTGCAGGAAGTGAGGCAAGGTGGGTACATTAAAACACTGAGCTCAGACTCCATCCCTCTGTCCTTGTGGTCCTGTGGGTAACGGGTGCTCCTGCTGCCATTTTGCTCACCCTCTTGTTGAAGCCTTGCTGGCCCATCTGCCTTGGCAGCTCTGCTGCTGGGAGATGAAGCTGTGTGGATCCAGACCAGAGGAGGATGGCAGATAACAGAATTCATTGCAGTACTGTTATGGATACCTGAGTTATTTGGCACATTTCCCAGTGGACAAAATGTTCATCCATGGAGGGCATGATGCTGCTGTTCAGAGACATGCCTTTGAGTAGACACGTGACTTGGGTTTGTCACTCAGAAGTTAGCTGAAAATCAGTCTGGATACCCTTGGCTTCAGAAAAACCAGTTTTGATGTTGTGCCAGTAGACTTGGTATCTCAGAGGCTCTCAGCTGTGTGCTCTGTGGTGGTTCACAACTGCATCAGCCCCAGCTGATGCTGCCATGATGGCCTGGGTTGGGTGAAGTTTTGCCTGTGTGACTCAAGCTGTTGAACTTGCACTTCACCCCACCTGTGCGAGGGAAAAGCCTAATTCAGGGTGGGGTGGAGGATTTTGTTTGTTTGTTTGGTGATGCCATTGCATTTGTGTTGTGGCAGTGAAGCAGGTGCTGCAGAGCTGAATCCTGCCTGGTTTGACAGTGTTTGCATTGCAGGCAGTGCCCAGCCTGGGACAGCTGCAGGTAGAGATGACAAGATCCATACACCCTGCTAGTGGGATGGTCTCTATTTCTGCACTGACCAGATCAAGACCAGGTTAACAGGAATTGTCACAAACAGCCGTAGTTACAAATGGGATAGCAGTGAATCACAGAAGGGAATCAGAATTGGGTTGGAAGGGTCATCTCATTCCAACTGTGGGCAGGGACACCTTTCACTAGACCAGGTTGCTCCAAGCTCCATCCAGGCTGGCACTGAACACTTGCAGAGGTCAGGCAGGCACAACTTCTCTGGGCAACCTGTTCCAGTGCTTCAGTACTCGCTGAGTAAATAATTTCTTCCCAGTATCCAAGCTAATCCTGCCCTCTCTCAGAGGGAGGTCATTCACCCTTGTCTTGTCACTCCAGGCTTTGGTTAGAAGTCCATCTGCATCTCTCTTGGAGTTCCCATGGGCTGCTCCATGCAGTAAAATCTTGGGAATGTGCTGTGCTCCCTGTGCCAGTGCTTGGGTGCTGCTCAGCCCCGTGTCCCTCCCCTGCCCTTGTCAGGGGCAGCTGGGGCTTCTGACCCCCACTCCTTGGGGAGGTGCTGCAGGGCAGAGCCCACACAATCACCAGCATAGTGGGATGAACTAATTGTCTGCTGTTCTTTCATTTTCCAGGAGTATTGAAATTGTTGTGGGTCATAAATCACGTGAGCATATGGCCGGAAGGAGAACACAGGCCCATATATCAGCTTTGGGCTGGAAGATGAGACTGTTTGTCCTGTGTTGTTCAGGCCCATTTTGTTGATTTACTGGCCTGTGAAACTTTGGAGTTAATTTTTTGTTGAAGCAAGGAAAGTCTGTCTACCTGTGACTTTCCTGCTTGAACAGCTGTTTGCTCCTGATTCGTTGCTATTCTGAGAATTTCATGAAGACTCTCCACAGTGATGTGACAATTGGAAATAAAAGATGAGGTTATATTTTTCTTATCCTAATAGTGGCACTTACAGCCATACCTAAGAATGCCAGGTTTCTTTGTGTGTTTTTTTTTAATGCTGAATTTCCCTTACTGCCATTGCTCCTCATAGGGTTGTGCATTTCTTCTGATGATTTTTTTTTTCTTTTCCTTCGGATAGATTTAATTTTTAAACATGCTGTTCAATCAAACCCTGTTCTTCCATCAGACTTCTGGGCCCTAACTCAATCACCACACCTTATTGCTGCTTTAGGGGATGTTTCTGAATATGCCAAATCCATTATATGAAGACGTTTCTATCTCTTTCTGTAGTAAAAATTTTGGGTATACCAGAATTTGGGATTTTTCTGCAGCAGAAGAGATCATGCAAGAATTTGCCCAGGAAATACTGGGCTGATAATATCATCTCTCTGTCTGATTTGCCAGCACTTAAATGTTTGCCAGCAGAGATTCTGACCCCTCTTTAAGAAGCTCAGGCCTCCTGACAGTTCTGCTTTTTACAGTTATTTCTTGCAGGCTCTTTAGAATTTGCCTGTGAATTACTTGTAAGGGACTTGCAAGCAGTGATTTGGAACCCTGTTTTTGGAGTGTCAAGTGTCAAGCAGTTGGTGTTGCTGAGCACAGAGCAGGTCAAGGAGTGGCCCATAGCATCAAACAATGGTTTGGGCTGGGAGAGACCTTAAAACTCATCTCATTCCACACCCCTGCTATGGGCAGGGACACCTTCCACTAGACCAGGTGCTTAGAGCCCTGTTCAGCCTGTTCTGTCCATCTGTGAACTGTGTCTCTGCAGGTGCCAGCTTTGACCTGGTGTCTCTGGTCTCCCTTTTCTCTTGATCTGTGAGTGGTAAACACTTGAACACTTTTTTTTTCATGAACAGTTTCCCAAAGTCTCCTCATTCCCCCCTGAGACACCAAACTTCAGCTGGAGGTGTCCTAAAGAGAAATGGGATGTGTTTCAAGGTAGGCTATAAATAAATGGCATAAAAGAGCTAATGATCTTTGATGGTGGTTCTGCTCACTAATGTTAGCCTTTGGTAAACTCCCACTGTGTTTTCAGGAATATCCTTGAACTTGTGTGGTTTAACCCCAAGCATTACTGCACATGATCACCGTTTCTTGGTGTGCAGGAGCCTCAGATGTGTGAGGCCCCTGGGAGAGATTGACTTTGCCTGTGGCAGTTCTGTGTTACAGTCTCTCGTAATTGTGAGTTATAGATGGGGCAGAGACACTTCTGGGAGCTGTGGGCAGAGCCAGGGAGGAGACAGAGGGACCAGGCAGAGCCCTGTCCCAGCCCTGACAGCCAGGCTGGATGCAGATCTGGCTTTGGGATGTGAGAACACGGGTCCTTGGGGAGCTCTTGGGGAATAAGGTAACAAAACACCTAAAAGTCTTTGGCCAAGTGTATCTGAGCCTTACAAGGGACTGGTAATATTTCAGAGTTAATTTCCTTCTTTTGCTTGGCTAACAAGTGCTCATTTAATTTGCATCCTGAAACTAAATGACTACAAAGTTCTTTGAAGGGAATCTTCAGCTTTAATTCTGTTTTCACTTAAGGAAAATTCTTTTCCATGTATGATCTGCAGGGCTTAAATATCCTACTTATTACTGTAATGTCTATTTTCCCCCCCACAATTGTGTTGAAGCTCTTGCACGAATCTCATGGAGTGCTGGATTTTACATGTTTCCCTTTCTGTTTGCTCTGTGCATAATCATGAACTGTTCACTGCCTTTACAAATCCATTGATACACCCCTTCCCTTACTAGTGGAAGGGAGCATTTTATCTTATTTTTGGAGGCCTCTACATGTGAAATGTCCAGGTGGTGATTTAATGCAAAACGTTTAAGTAGCATCTTTTTTCAATTTTGGCCTGTCCTAAAATACTACTAGACAATGTCCAGAACTGGTTTTATTTAAGTGAGGGCTTACTGAACGATTTCATGTGACTTCTGTGCAATCAGAAAATTCCGCTTTGGATTTTATTGAAAACCTTTTGTTTGCTTGTGTGTTCTGGCAGTCAAGAGATGGGTTTTGCATGGGCTGGAGCTGTGTGTAAAACTGTCATGTGATAGTTTGTGTACATATGAAATAAATTTGAAAGCAAAACCCAGCATTTCCTTACTCATCATGGATGTGTCATTTGTCATTCTTGGTGAAAATAGGGTCAGAGCGTTTAGTTAGTGCAAGCAGGTGATGTATGCCAGCAGCATGGAAAACTCAGGATCAGTCAGCTAGTATTCTTTCCTGCCATGGAGGTGGTCTTGTCATGTTGTGGGGGCTGGATTCAGAGGCAAGGACATGTCTGGGACAGCCCTTTGGAAGGAAGGGTTGTGCAGGAGAAGCTGGTTGTAGCCTTTTCCCAATGCCAGATCTGAGTGCCAGTGTGATGGAGCTGGTGAGTGGGGCTTAGGCAGTTCACTCCTTTCAGAAATGAGCAGAAGTGTTCAGGTTTTTTAGGGGGGAGAACAGCAGACCCTGGAAAACAACTTGGAGCTCCCCAAGGCTTCACTGATATTGGATGGCAGCATATGGATGTTGTGAATGTTGAGTTGCCTGTGCTGGAATGGGCTGCAGGTGCTGGACTCAGGTTTATTTTCTCTTGGAAGTGTCCAGACATTGTTTGACTGTTGCTGGTAGTTGGTTTGATTCTTAATGCCAGTTTTCCTTACTGGGGCAGGACCACAGTTCTCACACCGTGCAGAGCTGAGGAGAGCACAGTGTTGGTGATGGCACGAGGAGCTGACCAGCAGTTTGGAGCTGTGTGGTTGGGTTAGACCCTGGTTAGAAGCTCACCTTTTCTGTGGCTGTCACAGACAAGCAGTGGTTCACCTGCATGGGGTAGGCAGGACCAGACTGGCAGACAGCAGCACTGCAGCTGGGGTGGGACCTGGTTTCCCAGAATGGTCTTTTGTTCTGTGAGAACCAAACCCCAACATCAGCCACTTCACGGGGAGGGGTAGGCAGGACCCCTCTCTGCGGTTTGTGTTTTGCAGGGAAGCCAGCCTGAGAAGTCAGTGTGTTAAACTGAAAAGAGGAACTGAAGGTAGCCAAAAGAGAGGAAGGATATGAGTTAGAAACAGTCCGTTGTCCCTGTGGCTATCTAGCAAGGTACAGGAGCTGTTGGTGTCCCAAGGCCCAGAGCTTCTGGCTTCTCCAGGCATGCACAGCTTACCTTTCTTTTTGGAGAGTCATAGAGCTGGAAAACAGTGATTGAACAGTAGCCTCCAGAGAAATAAATCGGTGTAGGCAGTTTCACACTTGCCTGCGGAGCCATGGTGGCATGTTGCTCTCCTTCTGGGCAGTGGCAGCAAGGTGGGGAGCAATGTGTTCCCCATCTCATGTCTCCTCCTGGCACAGTGGAGGGAATGTGGATTTAAGAACAGCAATATCATTATCCTCATCCACACATCCTTCATTCTGTGTCTTCAAGGTCATGCTACGTGTAAGATGAGTGCTGCCTTTTCCATTGACAGCATTTTTCCTACTTCACGTTTTTTTCACCAGTTTCTTCTGTTTCTTTCTGCGAGCATGTGGCTCACAGTCTGACTGTAACCCTACAGCCTGACAGCAAACTCTTAACGCTGCTGTGGGTTTGGGCAGCCTCCCTGTCGTGGCGTGCACATCCTTCCATTGCTCCTGGTGAAAACAGGAGCAGGAAAAGAGGTCAAGGGAGAAAAAAGAAAAATATGTATTTGCAGCAAGCACTGTGTGTCTCCTGTTATCTGAATTCTTTGCAAGCAGCGAGCTCTGATGGAGCCCCATGCCAGCTTGGAGATCACTGAAAACAAAATAAACATCTCTGCAGCATAGGCTGATACAGGCTCCCTTTAGAGCCTCAGGCACCTCCAATTAATCAAGCTGTCTGTGGAGGAAGGGCCTGTGAGGACCAGAGGATGCTGCCAGAGCTGATGGGCTGATGGAGTGGGCAGCAAAGCAGCATTAAGGGTGAACAGACTGTGTGTTAGCCTGAGTGTGCCACGCCTTGGGTGAGTCTTGTGTGTATTGCAGAAAAGTCAGAGCTTTAATCCTGGTTTGCAGGATATACGAGTGCTGTGGGACGGTGCTCAGCACTGTGCACACATGTTTGATGAAGAGCCTTCCCTCCTTACGTGAGAAAGGCTCTCAGAGAGCGCTCAGCTGGCTGGGCCTTGACAATAAATTGAGGGGCTGACCAAGCCAAATGGCTTCTTGAAATGCCATGGAGTGAAATGTAGCCAGTACCCTGGAGCTGAGCTGTCTCTGCAGGGTGCTTCTGGTCAGCAACGTGAGGAGTCACCTGTCCCCACTTCCACTGAGCTCGTCGTGATGGGTCCTTGGCATCAGTTGTTCACCTTAACCACCAACACTGAATTCTGTGTGTACAGAGCAGAGAGGAGCAGGGGACAGCAGCACCTTCAAGTGTCTTATGGGCAGGGATTACACAGAATAAATGAAGAAGTAAAATCAAATTCAGAGGAATGTTCTAGTAATGGGTAGCTGGGGCTTTTCCTTGAGTGTCAGTCTGTGCCCTACAAGCTTTGGGAACAGCAAAGACATCCATCCCAAAGCAGGCACAGATTGTCAGGGGTGAAGGCACCTGAAAGTGATGCAGGTTTATGGTGTAAGCAGGTGGCAGGTGCCATGTTTGTGTCTAGGAACAAATGCAAGCCGTTGTCTCCTTGTATTCCAGGGTCAAGAAAATGCCTTTGTCAAGGACTTTGTCTGTGCTGCAGAGGTGAGGAAGGAGATTGCTCATTTGTTTATCAACACAAATGAACTAATTGTGTTTAAAAATAAAATTTTGGGAGTGTTTAAAAGTACAATTTCAGGAATAAATTAATCTGTGGAGACTAGGTCCAATGTCCAGGGAAACATAAAATGTTTTCAGACCTTATTTTTCTCAAAAACTGAAAAGAGATGCTTCTGTGCTGTGTACAAATGCAGAGCTATGTGCCTGAACCAATATGTCAAACTGTCATGTGGGAGATTTGGTGAAAAACATCTTGTCCTAAGGGAATAATTTTAAACACTATATGTAGGTTTGCTGCCTCATAAGGGATCATTACTCAAATCTATTCTCTCTTATGGTAGCTTGGCCTCTGCTTAACGGGCACAGAGTGAAGGGAAGCCCATTAACGCGTCCTTTAAGAGTGGTTATCAGATGGTAGAGGGGAAACAGATCTCTGATCAGGGAATATAGTGTTATTGGCCAAATCCTCAGATTCAGCCTTAACAAGATCAGTAGCAGTGCAGGGCCTTCACGCTTGGCTGGCCATCGAGGGCGGCGGCGGGGCCGTGCTGTGCCGGGCAGCCGGACCCTGGGCAGCGCGGGCGGCTCAGGCAGTGTCACCGCGGTGAGGAAGTGTAAGGGATGAGCCCTGGGGCAAGGAGCCATTCTAGGGATCTTCACCTCCTGTTTGTCACTTCAATCTCCCAAGGAACGCTGAAATGTTGAGAGGAACCCACTCCCGACCAGACCCCTACCAGACTGTGTCTGTGCTCTCGCTCCCGTGTCTCACTGCTTTCCATCCTTTTGTTGGTGGTGATTTTGGCAAAAGTGAGAAGGATGGCATGAGCAGCACCTGAAGAGCATCATCAGCTCCCGGTGTCTCAGCATAACATCTGCAGTTGCCTTGGCTACATCAGCCCTCCCTCAATTAGCCTCCTCTCTGATGAGAAGATGCAAGCAATGTGTTGTAGCCGTGCAGGTGAACTCTTTTAATGGGATTACTTTACTTAAAAACTGGGACACCTCTGGGTTTGCACAGTGCTCGGTGGGGTTGCCACAGTAAAGAGAACATGTTTGTTTTTTCATAATGCATAAGAAGGTGCTACATGATGAAAGAGGCTTTATATAGACCAGCTTAACTGCCCAGGGTCTCACGAGAAAGGGAGAAGGAAGCTGGAGGGACTGAAGGTGTGTACACATGGTGTCTGCAGATTAAGGTGCATGCCAGGGTCTAACCTCACTAGAGAAATGTGTTTTTCCTGAGCTGATGCAGAAAAGCAGTCTGTAGTGCGTGTACTGAATTTTTTTGTGGTGCAGAACTCCTGGTTCTCTTCCTTTGTCCCAGCTGCAGGCTCCAACACTGCTGGCCAGGCTCCTGGGTTAGTCACCATGCTGCCATTAATGCTGTGTAAACAAACAAACAAACAAACAAGCAAACAAACAGCAACCTTTTCTTTTCAAAGGCTGTGTGCCTTTGCAAAGTAGAGCAGAACGAAAGAGCAGCTTCCTAAATGTGCAAGGTCAGAGCAGAAGTTCGGGCCTGGAGGGAGGCTGGGGAGCCTGGCTGGGCACTCTCTTCTCGCTGTTTGTCTGGGGCTGAACGGCTGGAATGTTTTTGGCTGGGTAAAGCTGGATCAGAAGCTCTTACCTGAAAGCAAACTGGCTCTTGAGACCACCACAGCATCACCAACAGGGTTGGGGAAGGACACCATCATGGGGGAGCGTTTTCCAGACTTCTTTTGGTGTTTGGTCACTTTACTGCTTTGAGCTTCATGCCTTTCACGTGAATATGACATGAGCTTATATAAGGTGTTTGATTCCTTACCTCTGCTTCAGCATTTGCTGTTTCCAAGTGGCACGTGCTGTCCTGTGTGCAGGGAGGTTGTGCTTTTGTCAGTCCCGGGTTCTGTGTCATGTCCTTTGGTTTGGAGGGGAAGTCTCCACCCAGACCATCTCAGGATCTTGGGTGTGGAGGATGGCCCTTATTAGAAGTGTACTGCTTTTTTTAATAACACAAATTTCTTTCAGTAGTTGCTATTAGAGGCAGTTGTGCAGTTTAAAGATAATTTGTTTGAAAATTCCATGCTTTCAATGAGGTGCTTCATGACTGACAATGATTTATCTGAAACTTGGCAGCTATGAGGCAATGATGTGGTGACACCATCTTGCATTACCTGATTAATTTTAATGCTCAAGTCACGTCCATCTCAGCTACCAGAACTTCTCTGTGGATGCTGTGGCTGGGAAGTGCCAGGACATTGTGGCTGTCAGGAAGGAGGCAGAGAGGATGGCTGGTGAAACAGGTCTGCTGGGAGACTGTTACTGTTCTGGACCAGCATCAGGCAGTATCTCATGCTTAAGAACATAATTCTCATCAGGTGGATCAGCACAACTTAAAATTTTTGCTACAAAGGTTTTTTGCTGGAAAGCATCATACCTTTGTCAAGACAGAAATACTGGAAAAAAGTAAATTGCACTGAAAATTTCCATCCAGATTGGCTTTGAGAATTCTTGTGCCAGTGCAAGCTTTTCTGCAAGCTCTCTTTGTTTTGGATTTGAATACATAGTTTTCTGTGCTCACTAACAATAGACAGGAGAGCTGGAGCTCCCACAGTGGTGTCCCATGGTGAGCAAGGCTCGTGTGGACAGTGGCAGTCAGTATTGGCTTTGCAAATTGAGGCTCAGTTCCTGCTCACCTCTTTTACTTGCATTTTCCTCTCAAGTTAAGGAATCTTGTTCATCCATGTGGGACAGATTTTGCTTTGATTTCTTTATCAGTAGTTTGCTTATGAATTTTATCCACGGCAAATGGCTTAGAAATAATTTGCTGATTTAAAAGCAAATAAGCCTTATTTTTTATTCTCTAATTGCTTGTGGCACATGAACTTGTAGTTGTTGCTGAGGACCAGCTCTGTTCTGGGTGTTGGGGTGCCTGCACAGCTGGTGCAGCAGAGCTCTGATTCCGATCCCAGCATGGGAATGTGCCACCTCTGCCTTGGTTTTTGGAGTCCTTGGCTGTTGGGGGTCTCCTGCAGCCCTTGCAGAAATTCTGCTGGGACCCCTGGGCCCCTTGTGGCAGCAGTTCAGCTGTGGGACTCTTTCCTCTTTTTCTGCAGGAGAGGAAGAGAGCTGCTGTCACAAGGACTAATCTCGAGGCGCTGGCTCTTCCTGTGCCGAGCCCAGCATGTCCTGTGCAGTCAGGGAGACCTAAGAATAAAAACAGTGGGTACTGTGTGTCTTGTGAACAAATACAAGTAAGGAAAACATTTCCTGTTCACAATTTTCTGCACAATCCCATCTGAGTTTTGAATATTTTATAAATAAAATATGTCTTAGGTATACTTGCACTCTGGACAGTAAGTTAAATTGAACACCTGATCAAACAGTGGTTATTTTCAGGGAGTCTGGGATTTTTGCCCTGTGGTTTTCCTAAAGCTATAGGACTCAGGGGTGACAGGAAGGAAGAGTGGAAGCTCCATGTGCTGGGAAGGGATCTGTGCCAGCACCTCTTTGCCTGCCGGAACTTCGGGTATCACGCAGCAGCCTCTGCTCTGTGCTTCTGCTCAGCCCCTCAGTGCTGCCTATTTATCCCAGCTGACTACAAACACCCAAACCAACTGCAGGGAGCTGGAATCCATTGGGTGCAGGTCATGTGAGCACCTTTGCCCTGCTGCTGGAGCAGTGCAGGAGAGTGTCTAGAGAAAAGCAAGCGTGGGGCCTGGCTGAGGTGTGCAGTGGAGCTCTGGGTGGATTTTGTACACTGCAGCATTGACACAGAGCAGGGCTGAGCAGGCAGCAGCACTGTTCTGGAGCCTGGTTCCTTCTTTATGGCATCACATCACCAGGTTCTTGGTAGTTCCTATGTGGTGTTGTTACACTGTTTTAGTTACGGGCATCTCTGACATCCTGCAATGATCAAGCATTAAAAGCCTTTTCCAGTTTAAACCAGGGACTTCCAGGCTAGTTTAGTATTACTTTTTTACTATCATTGTGATTGTGTAACAAGCTGTTCAGTTCTGGTTTTGTATCTGGTGTAGCAGGAGGTTCAGTGAAAGTAATGTGAGTTGCCCCATGAAGTGTGGTACCCCCACACAGCTTGGCTTTGTGGAACAGGAGAAAGGTGATGGGAAGAAAAGTCCTGAGATGTTAAACATTCACAGCTGGCTTTTGTCATCTTTGTCATGTTCCACCCATTTTAGCTACTCTTCACATTAACTGTAAAATCTAGAGGAAAAAGGCCTAGGGACATTGTTTAGGATGTTTCAGTTAAAGCCTTACATTTCTGTGGTTAATAGAAACTAATGATTGCTAAAGATCATACAAAGTCGTAAAATGAAAGAAAATTTCAGAAAAATATTATCACAGTGCTCCATTAAAAGAGGGGAAGAGGGAGACCAGTGCTGGGACTGACCACAAGGGCACGGAAGGTTTGGGGTTGGCTTCCTGCTTGGAGGTGTTTCAGCATCCATTTCCAGCAGCAGAGGGTGTGAGGGGAAGGAAAGTTCCCGATTGTGCTGCGGTCTAGGACACACTCATCAGTCCAGGTCCTTCCCTGACATTCAGATGTCTCACTGGTTTCTCTCAGGTGTTCTTCTGGTCTGGTGAAAAACCAGCCGAGGGATCTCACTTTAGGGTGGAGAGGGGGAGCCATCCCTGTGGTGGTGACCTCCGAGCCGAGGCGGTGATGCACGAGAGGGGCGCAGCTGGCGGGGAGAGGGTGTCTCTGGCAGGCTGTGAGTCAATGGGGTCTCTCTGGCAGGCTGTGAGTCGATGGGGTTGCGTGTCACGGGTCTCCTAACCTCTCTCTGTGAACCCTTTCCAGCCCACGACCTTCCCCCGAGCAAGACCTCGGCGGCGGCGGCGCAGACGGGCACCCACCTGCAGTGCCTCTCGGTCCACTGCACGGACGACGTGGGCGAGGCGAAGGGCCGGACTGCGGTGCCGACGTGGAGGTCCCTGCACTCGGACATCTCCAACAGATTCGGGACTTTTGTGGCTGCCCTGACTTGAACAAAAGAGAAAATTTTTTTTTGTTTGTTTTTGTTCCTTTTTTTTTTTGTTTGTTTGTTTTTTTTAATTTCAAAGGGCCGCTACTGCTAGGTGGACTATTTTTTCTAGGTTGGTACCTGCTTAGTGGCATATGGACTGGAAAGGGTTAATTTAAAGTAAACCTCAACTTTTTTTTAATCTTCTGCCACAGTATGTTACCAGTGTTAACCCTTCTGCAGTTAGCACACTTTTGCTTAAGATTTTCCTGCTAGACCACTTTTTCCCATTATTCTGTAACCTTGGCATACATTTATAGATGAGGCCTTTTCCTTTTTCATCTCAGTGTGTGTCCAAGTCACGTATGTCATAATAAGACAAAGATTCTCCTCTTCCTCCTCCTCCTTTTCTTCCTCGTTTGCTTTGTTTTTCTTTTTATGTTTTGTTTTGTTTTGTTTTGTTTTGTTTTGCTTTGTTCAGTGCTTATTAGGATGGTGATCCTGAGGAGCAGCAGTTCAGGAATAAACACCAGTGAAAGCAAAATGGTCAGCATTATATCATATGTTATAGTGACACCCAGCCTTTGCCAGTCTCATACAAACCAAGCAGTTGATGCTCTGTTGAATGTTCAGGCATGGACCTGCCCTTTCCTGAGAGAATGAGGCTTTGCTATTGAAAAGGTTGAGCCTTGTTTTGCCCTGTGCCTCCTGGTGAGGCCAGGATAGGATGCTCCTTCCTCTGTGTACCTGGGTGTAGCCCTGGGATGGAGCTCTGTCATGAACGGGCTGGTTCAGGCACAGCAGGGAAGGCATGGAGAGGTTTTTCTAAATAAGTCTAGTAGTCATTATCTCCTCCTCCAAAGGCCCAGGCTCCATCTTGCTTGCCTGGGCCTGGTGGTGCTTCTGCAGTTCCCACTTTATTGATACTGGAGAAGAAAATCCCCCACACCCTGCCCATTTTTTGCCTATTTTAAACTGCAGAAAGATGCTGTTGATTGGCAGCATGTCCAGTGTCCCCTGCACTTGCCTGGGGGTGCCCCAGCCCCTACCACAACAGATCCCAGTGCAGTGGCAGGGGTCTGGGACAGCCCAGGTTGGAAGATGCAGGGGGCTGTGTGCCCAGGGGTGGCATTTCCTAATCTGCCAGGACAGGGAGACCTGGTGTCAGAATTCCCCAAGCTCATTCTAGGCCCTGTTTCTGCCACGCACTGAAGAACAGCGTTGCTGGATGCACACAATAAAAGGAAAGCCACACTTTCCTGCTCGGGCTAGATAATGCTCATTTGAGACGAAAGTTGGAAGCAAACCAGATAAACCCACGACTGACACGATGGGCTGATTCTCCAGTGGTTTTATGTAACACTGTCCATTATTTGTGTGTCCCTGCACCCAGGGCTGGCCCCATCCTGCCCCTCACCTCCCACAGCTCCTGGAGCTCAGGAACAGCACTGGAGGGTTTGGTTTTGGTTGTGAAATAAAGGTTGGCCTCTCTAGGGTTATTTATTCATGATTTCACAAATGTGTCCCTGCTGAAGGGACAGAGTTGAAGACTGCTTTATATTTTATCTTTGATGATTGTGCTGGGTCTTTAATTATTTTGACGTAATATTCTCGGTAGACACCAACGGAGAGGAAATTCTGCCTAAAAAGCCAAGGGTGGTCTGGAATCCTCACTCTCAGTCATATGTGGCTTCAGAGAGACTCGCAGTGTTTGGAAATGTGATTTGAATGTGCTCTTATTAACCATGCATGGATTGATTTATGGGTCTGGTCAATGAATTGACTTTGGATAAATTTGGATAGTTTTTAATCTTGGTTTTCAATATTATTTTACTTTGTATTAAAGCTGGAGCTTCCACGAGGATGAGGATTTTTGCCCATCCTGGAGCAACTGGCTGTGGAGCTGCCTCACACCCACTTGGTTTGGATCAAAAAGCTGGGATGGTTTGTACCTCTGTCGGGGTGTGCAACCAGGAGCACAGAGCTCCTCCTGCACCTGCAATAAAATGTCACCGTCCCCAGTAAAGTATCTCCTAGTAATCACTGTCAGCCCCCTTCTGGAAGGTGCCTCTTTGCCTGTGATTCCTCAAGTCCCTGTGTGTTAGATTTTAAATCCTTTCAGCAGAGCACGGGTGTTCTGTGCCTGCCAGAGCATGTGTGCTGCTGTGGGGGCTCAGTCTGCAGCAGGGGGCCCTGGGGTGACACTGGTACAGTGCTGTGTTCCATCACTTACACCTGAAAATTTGACCAAGTTCATGGTCTGGTGGCATTCCTGCTCGGAGTGCAGCCCCTTGCCTTGTGCTTTGTTTTTAGTTTTTCCTGCTGCACTGAAGAGAA
Organism: Trochalopteron elliotii; assembly: GCA_024734555.1. Lineage (NCBI taxonomy): Eukaryota > Metazoa > Chordata > Aves > Passeriformes > Leiothrichidae > Trochalopteron > Trochalopteron elliotii. Next base: position 544,941 of record JANPWX010000137.1, read on the forward strand.
CAGGTTTTTCAGGCTTCCTGAGGTCAGGGATGCACACCCTGTGCCACGGGAAGGAACCTGTCAGGGTATGCCGAGTTCAGATGCTTTTAAAGAGAAATCCCCGTTTGAGTGGAGCTGTGGTGGCTTGGTCTCACCACCCAGTTCTGCTGGCTCATTCTCAGCAGCTTGCACTTCTCTCCCGGAGTGTTGTTCTCATCCACCTGGTACTTGCTTTCTCACTTGTTTATGGAAATGCAGAGCATCAGCAATTCCTTTACCATCACTGGAATCCTGTGAGGTGAGGAGGCCGGGGTGTGCTGAGGCCAGGGGCTGTCTCCAGGTGCTGAGCTGTGTGTGGAGCCGTGGGTGTTGTGGCACTTGGCCACCTCTGGCTGTGCTCTGGGCAGTCGATGCAGTGCAGGGTTGGGGCTGCCAGAGAGTGAGGAGTTAAGGCACTGTCTGGCTGTGTGCTGGGCTCACTGGCTGAGGAGTTTACCTGAATCATACGGTCACACACAGTCCTCTGCTGACCTTCTGTCCATTTGATCTTGATTGAACTAGCTCTGCTTGAGGCAGCTGTTAGCCAGGACCAACCAAACCTGGGCTTTTAGGGTTTTGTTGCTTTTTGCCAAAGATCAGAACAGAAACTCTACATTCTGACCAGGACAGGCATCATGTCTTGCTCATCACCTGGGGATATGGTACTGACAGCATGTACAGAAGGCTCAAGCTTTGTCACCGAGCTGGTGGTACCTGCAGTAATTTCATTGTACCCATTTTCTCCATTTATTTTACACTGAATGCACTGATCAGTTTTTTTTAACACATGTGAAGTGTCAGCATGGCCTGACATGGTAAGAATGGAAATTATGTCATTTTCTGAACAATAATATTCGAACTGAAACATGCTTGGGAGCTGTAGGTAAAAGCCAGTTGTAGAAGAGGTAAGTTGCACTCTTGTGGAGAGGGAAACTGAGGCATGGACAGCAGTGGGAGACTGAGGGAACAGTGGCAGGGCTGAGCTGCACTGAGATCTGACCTCTGCTTGTTGCAGAGCCTTATGTCCAAGGCTCCTTCAGGGGCTGAGAAGTGGGGAGAATTTTATCACATACGTGTTCCCCAAATGCCTGGGAGAAACCTGCCTGTGTGTCCTGCGTGGCTTCCAGATGGGGGAGAGTTGTACAAGAAGCCAAAGACCTGTGGTACCATGCACAATCTGCTTTGGGTTGTGAACAACAGCTCAAATGTGGCTTTGCCTTTTGCCATGGGGATTCTCCCTGGGCAGCCTGGCGCCAGAGGCTCCCACGCAGCCTCGGGGCTGGGCTGGGGGAGCCAGGACATCCCCCCATCTCCTGGCCCTGTGCCCTGGCTCCTCTGTCTTTCCTAAAAGAAACCCTGTGCTTAGTCTGCAAGTTACAATGTCGTAGCAAACTGAGCAAAATTTCCCTTGCATTTCAATTGGGAGGAGTGATCAAATACCTCTTTGCCAGAAAAGGACAGAATAGGCCTCATTTATTAAATACTCTTGCAAATTTTCTCCAGATCACGTTCTTGTGGGGTTACTTGCTCTCTGCTGTTTGAGCATCAGTAAGGGGCTTTAGGCTTGTTACTTAGTTAAGGTTTTCACAGTGTCTGAGGGTGGAAGGGGATGAGCACCAGAGTTCTGTTACCTGGATCACCTGGGGAGCTGTGCAGGTCCTGTGGTCTCCATGGTCACTCTGGGGCTGGCTGGCCCTTGGGAACCTGGGATTGGACTGCCAGGCACCACCAATAAAGCAAAATGTTCTAGTTTGGGGAGGTGGAAGGGATGAGGTGAGCACAGCAGTGGGATGGGCACTGGGAGGGTGGGGGGGGCAATAGAAACCCAACTGGTACATTTGACTTACTTTTGTTAAGCTGCAGTGTAAGGTTTTGTCAGCTACTGGATTCACAGCTGTTCAAGGGATGGTGTGTAAGAGCATAACCCATTTTTATAGAATTGTTTCTTCTTTAATGCTTAAGGCTAATGGAGGAAATAGTCTAATTTTGTCTTAGAAGTTCTCTATTAAAATTGTTGCTTTGAGTCCATCCGCTCATAGGTTCTGACTGATGAAACTGCAGGTTCTGATTTCCGGCAGTTATAACTTTATCACTATTCACTACCCAAAAATATTACAGCTTTAAGACAGCCTTAAGCAAAAGGATGTTATTTCTTTGTACTAAATTTGGTTCATGTAAAAGAAAAAAAAAGGAAACCTCAAAACACTGGTAATCCGTACTGCATTAGCAAACTCTTCTGAAAAATGTTATTGCACATGTAAAATATGAAAACTTGACTCTGCTGTGTGTTAGGCAATCCTGTAATCTTTTTTTTTCTTTTTTTTTTTTTTTATTCTTGTTAAGTTCATTTCCTAAATGCTTGGTTGGAAGACTGTGACGATAGCTCATGAAATTGAGTGTTATTTTTCTTTCTTTTTTTTTTTAAATATGTAAAGTGCAGTCTTCTGTATTCCTGCATATTGTACATATCTGTATATGTTTTACTGAGCAACTAAATAACAATAAATATGATGTTAATGGTGGCTACTCTATATTTCATACCAGGTTTGTTGATTTTTTTAGTAAGTTCTTTTTCCCAAGGGTGTGAAGAAGTGAACTGATGCTGTTCATATTCAGGTAAGTGTAGGAACATCTGTGGCCTGGGCCTTGTGATGGTACAAATTTGCCCACGATCTGGGGAAGCCCTCACTTACGTGTGGCTCCCTGGGGCTCCTGGGAGGTTTGGGGTGCACTTTGCTTTGCTGATTCCTCTCTGCTGTCAGTGGTGACCCTCTGCCCAGCAGGGTTGGTGGGGTTTAAGTTTTACTTTTTGATCCTGAGGGAGTGTTCATGGCCCTGTCTGTACACTGAGGTTGTTGGTACCCTCTGTGCAGCTCTGCCTGGATGCTGCTGTGGGATTCTTGGGGCTGTCCTGCTCTCTGTGTGCCCTCTCTCTGTGGCAGCATCTCTTTCTCCTGTCACTGGAGTTTGTCCAGAGGGGCTGGACCATGCCTGGAGTTGCTGGGCAGTGGGAGCAGCCCCCAGGGTAGCTCCCCAAGCCCCAGCCATGCACAGGGCTGCTCCTCCTTTGTCCTAGCTGTTCAGTAAAACTGACCACGAGCTCTGTTAATGGTTGGATTCACACGGCTCCTCCAGCACACGAGGCCATTTCTTGGCTCCCTGATCTCCCACTGTGCAAAGGCTCCTTTGCTTCTGCCAGCAGCTCCTCCTGCTCCAGCAACGCTCCGCCCCAAGCTCCTGCTTCCAAAAAGGCAGCAGGAGCTCACTGTTCATTGCACATCACATTAACAGATGAAAATCAACTGCTTGGTCTTTGATTTCTGCTCTTCACACTGGCTTTACTTGTCACCCGGTAATGTCACCTCTGCTGATGCTGGCACGGTGCCTGCCTATCCCAAACACTTGCCTTCATCCCAGGGCACTGTGCTCAGAGGCTCACCTGGTCTGTGTCAGTGTTAAGTATGGATTATAATTTATTAAGTAAAGAAAAGCAAGTGGTTGGTCCTGCAGCTTTTACAGTTCTTGCTCTCCTAATAGTTTCCTGTGGCCTGTGACTGTGCAGAGTTGAAATCTGTCTGTAGCTGCATCTCTGCCCAGGCCATTTAACTGATTTAATTACGTCCTTTGAGTTACTTTCTGTATGAGGTTTTAGAATTCCTGTCACAGAGGAGACTCAGTAAATATGTGGCTGTTGGGCAGCTCTGCCCCTGCAGGGCCAGCCAACATGCCTGCAGTGCTGGTTGGGGGCTCCTGTGTGTGACTCCAGAGTCGTTTAAACCACCTTTTCCCCTGCTGTTTGGGTGAGCTGCTTGCAGATCGCTGCTGGTGCTATGAGAATACAGCAGAAGGCATCCCTCTCCATAAAAACCAAGGTAAATAAACACAGGAGTGAAAGTTTGGATCAATGGCACTCTTTTGACTGAAAAAGTTGTTAGAAAATAGAATTAAAATGGGTTTCTTTTAATATTGAGTATTAAAAAATTGTGTATCCCTGGGTCATATGCCTGAAGTCGTTACTCTCCTGCCTGGGGACCTGTTTGTAGCCCCCCCCCCGCAAACAGTTCTAGCATTATGGCAAATAACATCACGTGTATTTTGTTTGTAAAATGTTTAAAAACTCTCTGCTCAGGTGAGCTCTGTAAAGCTGTGCCTAGAAGGGCAGGGGATGGGGGTGGTGTCTCTTCAAAGCTCTCCTTTCTGAGAGCTCATTAATGACAGTGCAGGAAGTGGAGGTGACAAGACCTGAAGAAAATCATGTAGGTCATCTTTGGTTCATTAGTGCAAGGTTGTGCCCTGTTTCCTAAATGCCCAGAGCTCTGACCAGCACAACCAAAATGAACAGAGAGTAGTGGGGGGCCTTAACCTTTTAGCGAAAAAGAATAAAAGCAACCCACCAAACATCCCTTTATTCCAGCTGTGGAGTGGGGTTGATGTTCCAGGTGATGGAAGGGGACCCCTGGCTGCCTATTTCCAGCACTGGCAGGTAGCAGTTTGGGCTACTTTGCCAAACTTTGGGTTTGGACCCTTGCTAAGCCCAGGTGGGAGGTGCCAGGGGTGCTCTGACAGGACCTTGGAGGTCTCTGGTCCTGGGACAGCCCATGGTGGGATATGGGAGGTGAGATCTGTGGCTCCTTTGCGTTCTCACTTGGCCTTGGACACGTGTCACCATGTCACCGTTGCTGAGCCCTGTTATTTCCTTTTAGATTGTGCCTGTGTCACACCTGTGAAACAAGGAACAGAGGAGGAGCCCTGGTGAATGGTTGCAGTGTCCTCTTAGGGGTTTTTGTTAGCAGTCCACTGACAAAGGAGCTGTTGAAGTGTCACCCTAAATGTGATATTGAAACACTCATTTCAGCCTCCATCTCGGAGGAGGCTGAGAAGTTTGATGCAATGAGGGCTCATGCTCTGCCAAAACATCCTCCTGCTTCGGGGTTAACTGATGGAGAATATTCAGGGCTGAGCTTCAGGAGGTGGGAACTTTTCTCAATTTCCTTTTATCCTCTGCAAAATGCCCCTGTCTCCCTTCCCCCTTTCTTCCCCCCACCCCCTTTTCTCTTTATAAAGCTGGAATTCTTCCAGACTCTGCTCTGGGCTTGCAAGAAAACTTTACTGTGTAAATTTGCTCTTTGTGTTGGGAGTCCTTTGTTTAAACAGCATTGTGAGCTTGCTGGGGAGGGATGGAAAGAGGGGGAGCTGGGAGGAAGAATTTGAAAAGCCCTGACCCCTGATGAATAAAATCCAGCACATTAACACATTCTTCAATAAATTCATGATTGCAGATAAGGTGGGAGTCCCCAGGGCCGGGCTTTTCATTAACCCCCTGCTGACTAACCCAAACAGACGGAGTGTTTTGTCAGCGCCAGGACAAGCAGAGCCCTTTTGTGGTGGAGGGGCCGGGTGAGCACGGGGAGCGCTCCTCCAGGAAGCCAGGTTACAAAATGGGACTCTATTTCAGAACAAACTCCTTTTGGTTAGTTTGATGAGATTACAGAAAGGAAAAGGCTTTAACAAGGGGCTTATTGAAGCTAAGTAACTGTTCTGAATACAGTGAGGACCAGGGCAGAAAACATATGATTCCCAAGTAAACAGTATGGCTGAAACAACAAAACTGGACATGGTCCGTGTGGTGCTCCTGAGGCATGAGGGAATGCTTGGAGACATGAACCTGTGTGGGAGCCCTGCAATAACCTGTGCACAGCACCCAGCACAGCAGGGCACTGCTGGACAGGGCTGCCAGGCACCCTGTGATACCGTGCTGGGCTGGAGAGTGGCCTTGGAGGGACACGTGCACCATGCCCAGAGTGTGAGGTGTGCCTTGTTCAAGGTTTCAGCCTTTGTAACCTTATTTGTTCCTCTGGTGGAAAGTCTACTCCAGGAAATACTTTGTTCCTGTGGAAATCTACCCTCAGAATGCTTCCCTCCCACATTAGGGAGGTCTTCTAGGTTGTTTATTAGAATACCTACATTTTTGAATGATCTGAATTCTGTGCCTTGTGTTCCCAAGTCTTGGTCAGCCAAGCAACTCAGAATATCACTCAGTCCAAAGAAAAGTTTTTTTGGGGTGAAACGCAGAAAAATCCTGAGTTTGTCTCAGGTTCCTGCTGCCTGCTGGTGATGATGCTGTGCTTTTGCCATTCTGCCCACCCTCTCAGGAAGTAACAACTTGTGGTGGACTCCAAGTTTTCACAGAGCAGCTCGTGCCCAGGTGAAGTGAATCCTGTCCTTTGGGACCCAGGTACTCCTGCACAGGACACTGCACACGTGCACCCAGAACCAGGTGGGCCGTGGCACACCCCTCCTGCAGACTTGCCCATCCCACTGGAAAGCACTTTCACAAGAGGGCTGCAGTGCTGGGTCTGGGGGCAGCATCAGCCCTGCCAACTCCCACCTGAACTCTGCAGGGCCAGCCTTCTTCCACTGCTGTGTTTTTGTTGTGCACTTGCATTTACCTGCAAGATAAATTATTTCCCATTGCTGCTAAGAGAAGCTTTTTGTTAATTTCCATGGAAAAGAATTCCTGTCTTTTAGGGGAACTGAAGTGTTCCAGCTGACTGCTCCTGGCCCCATCAGCATTGTGTCTCCTCTCCTAAATGCAAGGGTAGGTGCTGGGTTTGGTACATCAGAACGTGACTGGTGCAGCCTCCACTCTGTGCTGAGCTCCTGGCTTGGTCTGCCAGCAGCTCTGTGCTGATATTGGGGAACTGGTTGACAATTTAAGCCTGCAATCCCTTGCAAAAAAGCACTGTGTCTGCCGTGGCCTTCTCTCCCAGCAGCAAACATGGCAGGGGCTCCTTTGCAGTCTGTGTGAAACTACATTTCTGATGTTAATAAAGATAGAGAGAGAAATATTGTATTTGTATTAAAATCAAATTATCTCAATTCATGGACCCTCAATGTCCCTTATTCTTGATGCAGTGAGATTAAACATTGTCAGTTTCCCTAATTAATGGCCCACACCCTCATCTCCGAGAAGTTTGTGTCTGGCTCGGTGCTGTGCACAGGTTTTGGCCTGAAATAACCCCAGTGGAATAACCTCTAACCCCTGGAATAACCCCTAACCTATGTGCAAACAACCTCCAAAGCATGCTGGCCTTACAAGCCTCATATTCCTTATCAAGGCTCTTGCTTAGGAGCCCAGGTGAAGGCAGCTCTATGTGTGAGAGATTACTGCTGCATTAATGCCATTTCATATTTTACTGTCACTTCATCTCATTGACAAGAAGTATCTGGAAGAGAAAAACCTCATTGTTTGGGTACATACAAATGATGGGTTCAGGCTCTGGCCATGGGTCTCTGTGGCCTGTCTGCCTTGTGCCAGGCTGAGGAGCATTTCCCTCTGAATACCCCTCCTCAGAGCCCTCTCTCCCCTCTCTGCTGGCAGAGCAAAGGCAGCAGTTTAATGGTTTGAACACATGGCTCTGCTGGGCTGACATGTTCAACTGGAAGGAGCAGTCACAGCTCCTTCCCATGGAAAATCCATCTGTTCCCCTGCATTCCCTGGTGTGTGGGGTCTCGGTGCTGGGACAGTGGAGTGGGTATTATTTGCTGTGCACCCAGCTCAGCTGAGTGATGCTGTGGTGAAGAGGGGGTGCTCAGGCACACTCCCTCCCCTTCCTCTCCCTTCATTTACTGTTTGAGACTTTGCTTTGTAAGAAAAGGCTGGTTTTTAAGTTGGGGCTGTTATTTATTCCTCTCAGCTGTGCTCATGCTTGCAGAGGGCTGCAGAGCCCCTTGGAAGAGCTCCACAGGCAGCCTGTGCTGGAGAGCTGGGGCTGGGCTTGGCAGTGGGGGCTGCAGAAGGGGTTTGTTCAGGGTGGAGGTCTGGGAATTAATCTGAAGACAAGGTTTTGTGTTTCTTTTCCCCTGGAATAATTTAAGTTTGGCTCTTTCCAGGCACTGGAAACCCTCCAGCAAAACTTGAAGGGATGGTTGTGGGGCAGAGGGAGTGTCCTCAGGGGCTGGGGAGTGCCCCAGCCAGGCTCAGGACACCCAGAGCCACTGACACCCAGGAGTGGGGCTGTGGGAAGTAGTGGCCATGCTTGGCTGAGGTCTGACCATCCTGGCAGGATTTCTGTTTTGGGTTGGCCTCCCTCGAGCACTGGCAGCATGTGCCCATGGTGTGGGCTGGGATATTTTCTCTCCATCCTGGGCAGGCTGTTGTTGGATGGTCATTAGCTGATCATACCTGGCCCAGTTGCTGGCCTGGCTGGATGGGGGGACAGCCTGGATGCTGCATCCTGGCGTGCTGCTCTGCCCACTGTGGCTGCACATCTGCTGTCCGTGTGGCTGGGGCATCTCAGCACTGACACACTGCAGAGGGAATGGCACAGGTATCTCCCAGCCTGAAAACGAAGGCATTTCATCTTAATTTGAGCTGTTAAGAAGTATCTCTTTTCCTGTGATTTATGGAGCAAGATCAGGCTGGGAGGCCCAGGTGGGCCCTGCACAGCCCACGGGGCGTGACCCGGGTCGGAGCCCAGTGGGGCCAGTGCAGCCTGTGATGGGGCTGCCTCAGCCCCCCAGCACTTTGAAGGCTGCTTGTGTTTGATGGGCTGATGCGTGTCAAATGCAATCCAGCTTCCCACTGTCTGCTCTGGCAGCCCCCTGAGGTTGGCCTTTGACAGATAAAGCACCCCCTCCCCGAATTTCTGATTTCACACTGATGCACAAACATTCTTTGGCAATTTGAGCCCATTGTATTAAAGTAGTTAAATTCCTTAAGCATGTGCCTCTGAGATGACAGTGGTGATATTCATTACAGAAATACTGGGGTGGTGGCAGTGCTGGCTCTCTGGCTGTGATGGCTGAGAGATGGCTCTCTCTGGCTGGCTCTCACCTGTAGCAGTGATGGACCCTGAGCCATCCAGGGGCTGTGGATGAACCACAGGTCCACAGAGCTGTGAACACTGTGGCACACACTGACACACAGGACATCCATGCTGTCTGCAGTGCTGCAGCCTGCACATCCCTGCTCTCCCTCCTCCTTCCTGTGCTGGAGCAGCCACACCGGCCACGGGAGCAGGAGCTCTGTGTGTGTGTGTGTGTGTGAATGGGGAAGTGTTACAACATGAATCTTTCTCGTGTGGCGCCTTTGTCTTTGTGCAGGACCTCTGAGAAATCACTCTGCCTGTCCTAATGTCAGTGTATTGTGGGACTTGGCTGTTGGACCTGGTCTGGAAGCCTCCTTTTCCAGCCAGGAGTGCCCATTGGGTTCAGGAATATCCTGGAAATCAGAAAAAAAGGTCTCAGAAAGGGAAGTAGCTTTGGCAAATGCAAGAATTGAATTGTTCTTTGCTAAATGGGAGAGCTGGAGGGGGCACCATTGCTGGGATGTGTTACAATCCTGCCTCTCCTCTGTGAGCCCTCGCCTCAGAAACTGCCCCATGTGCTGGAGTCGCTTGTGAGTTAAGATTTTGTTTCAAATGTCTTAAGTTATTATTGATGCTTGAAAAGGTTACATCTGCAACTCATTTTCTATGTCATTGACGTTCTTTTCTGACAAATAATTTCAGAAATATGCAGCAAAATGTTTTGGCCCACAACCGCTGCAGCTCACCAAGTGTGCAGACCAAATCTTTACACATTTTGTACAAAAAAGCTTAACTCCTCATGTTCTCTCACAGCTCTGCCTGCACAGCCAGGCACAAGGAGGACACAAAGTGCTTGCTGCTGACCAGACCTTGCTGCTTATGCAGTGCCCAGGTGGGTGATGAGAGGCAGGGTGGGCACAGGGTGTGGGCATAGGGCGTGGGCACAGAAGCTCTGCTCCCTTCCTGCTCTCTGCCATGGGTTGGGCTGTGAAGGGCTGACCATGTCACTCTATAAAGTGCTCAATGCAGGGTGGAAACACAAGGGAAAGAAACTGGTAGGTGGCTGGTTGTAGTCACAGCCACATCTTCAGTTCCAGAGAAACACAGACAGGGAAGGGAATACTTGGTGGTGGTGTCAATCCTTTATAATTTTGATGTGCTGGTGTTATGTGGTCGCAAGTCCTGAAAGAGCTTCAGACAACAAACCTGAAAGGGAGAATTCAGTTATTTTTCCGGGGTAGTCAGACACTGTTTGCCACTGCTTCCCACCATGGTGTCAGTGACTGCAGCCAGGCATACTATTCCTGGGCTCACAAGAGTATCCCAGACTGCTCCATGCAGAGGGACAGGATTCCTGGCTTCCCAACTGCTGCCACAGCATGGTGATAATTTCAGGGAGACATGATCCAGATCTTTTGAATGAGAAAGCACTAAGTGTCCTTGACTTTGTGGTTAGTGCCCAGGTGTGTGAAGGTGAAATGTGAGACTTGCCTCCTAGGAATCTTCATCAAAGTCAAACATCATTCATGTGGTTTGCTTTGGAAGGTGGAACTTGCCTCTTTACCAAGCACTGCCAATGTCCAGCATAACACTTGTAACAGATGGGAGCTTTTACAGTGCCACTCAGACAGAGCTGTGACCTCCTTCTGGTCTCATTAAATGTTAGGCAATTGACACACTCTCCTCTGTTATCTGAATTTCCAGCCTGGCTGAGAAAGGTGCTGCAGCAGCGAGCTGGGTGAGGTTAGATGTCATCTGAGTGTCTCTGTGTGATGTGCCTTTGCAGGCAGAGCTCAGCAGGAACTGTGCTATTGGGATGAAAGCCAGAGCTTAACCTAAGGGCGGTTTGAAATAACTTCATTGTGGAGTGGTATCCAGAGTGAAGATGGGACTCCACAGGAACGCTTCCCTTTCCCCAGCTTGCCTTTGTTGTTGCTGCTTTGGTGAATATTAAGAGGGGTTGCTGACCCTTGCAAGCCCTCGACCTTTGTATCCAAAGGCTGGTGGAGAAGAGCCTTCTTCTCAAACTCGCCAGGCCAGTCTTCCCCCAGCACTCTCCTTTCTTTGCCAGCGTGACCCTATGGAAATGCAGCTATGGAAATGCACCTTCAGAGCTGCCACCCTGTGAGCAGACTCGGGGCACTTCCACCGTGTGTGGCTGACTGCTCTGCTTTGCATCTGTCAGGCAGGGTTGTGTCTTCCCTGGGATGGGAATCTGCAGGTGGTCTGGCTCACATCCTGCAAGACAGGCCCTGTTGGTCAGGGTGATAAGAATGACAAAAAGGTGCAGAGGAAACTTATCTGGGAGAAGGTGGGAGGCACATGACTAAAGGCTGCCCCTAGGCCTAAGGGAACAGCACAGGAATGGTTGTGGTGGCTCTTGTGGGTGGCTGGTCTGTGCACAGCATTGCTGCTTTCCATTTGGAATGCAGGAACATGCAGGCATGGAGAGAGGGACTGTCTCTGAGCTGAGCAGTGCCTTCAGGTGCAGGGGGAATCAGAGCTGGATGTTTCCCAGAGTGGGACACGTGTCTTCTATGGAGCCAGACTGTTCTGCAAATGGCATGGGAAAGGCAAAGAGCAGTGGAGCAAACCTTTTGCCCCTTCACCCCCCTGTTCTTGCCACTGATGAAGCACTGAGGTGTGAGTGTGTTGTACCTTGTCATCAGTGGCCGTCAAAATCTCAGATATTTACTGAGAGGCTTTGCAGTGGTCTGGGAGCTGGAAGCTCTGGCTTCAAACACCATGCTTTAGTAGTTAATTGCTTCTTTTTGTGTTTTACGAGAAGGTGCCTAGTGAAACAAGACAATAACTTTAAAAACTGAATTCCTTTAGTTAACACAGCTGTTTTGAGTCCTCCAAATCTTTTTCATGGCTCTAAGGAAGCACAACGTAAAGGCAGATTGTGACATAACAATACCAGTAACATAATGATAGCAGGCTGTCTTTTTTGTCTGTATTTTGAATGCTTTTCCCAATGACAGTTAATATTTGTCCTTCAGCTAACAGGAGTTTATTATCTTAAAAATTTCTAGCTTGCTGTAACTGAGTTTGTGTATTTGTATTTTAGTGGTATTTTTTCCTATCTTACTTTTGTTCTTGTTCTGCAGTGCTGAGAGTTTCACATCGTACCATCTTCTTTTCATGTGGAATCATGTCTGCAAGTGGAAATGTAGCTCCTGTTCCTGCAGCTCAAGCTGTGAGAGCTCTTTGCAGAGGAAGGCATGTCATGCACATCTCCTCTCGCAAGGTCCCTGCCCCGTCAGGTCTTGAGATTCTTTGAACTTCTCTCCCTTTGGGGATCTGTGCTTTGCTGCCTAAGAACTGTCAGAGGATGTTACTATTTCCCTCTGGTTGGTGAGGATGTTCCCTAAGATGTGTTGCCATTAATCCAGCTGCATTAGGAAGCTCAGAGCAAGGCTCACACAGCTGAAGTGAGTCTGGTCCCAGTACTGGAGCCCCTGTGATGGACAGTAATGAGATGCTGAGTGTATTTGCAATGAAAACCCAACTGGCTGCACATGCAGGGCAACAGGACAGCGGCTGCTGTCATCTCTCCTTTTGCAAACACTAGCAGCTATGAGGATTTTTTAATGTTTCGTGGTATTTAAGGAGGTTTTGTTTCTAAAATCTGGTAAAACATCTCCCAGGCTCCCTCCTGTACAGTAGCTGTCAGTCTTTTGGGATCAGTCAATATTAATTTGAGGCCCTTGGGAATTTGTGTGGATGTTATGGTGCTGAACACAGTTTGTATGTCCAGACAGACAGATTGACTGTGTATGTTCTCCTGCGTGGAATCACGGGTGTTTCTGTCGGCCCTGTCTGTCTGCTTAGAGTGTCATTCAGTGGATGCCCATGAGACAGATGTGCTAATGAAGGGACTTTTTGAGGAGGAAGTGGTGGAGATAAATTCCTCTTCCAGGCTGTCGGAAGAAGGGACAAAAATTGTGTTCTGTCTGGAACATTCTCATCCTGGTTGCTAGAAGCTTCCTGCTGATCTCTAGCCTGGGTTTATTCCTGGCCTGCTTCTTCCTCTGTGTTCCCATGACAGCTTCCTATCCTTTCAGTTTCCATAAGGCTTTTCTTTCCCAGTGGTTTTCTTTCTCTGTACTGTCAGTGAAGCATCCAAAACACACTTATTTCTGAGCCTGAGCAATGCTAGCATCTCTTGTGGGGTTGGCTCTGCAGCACTTTGTTGGCCCTGGTTGCTTTGCCCCTGTTCTGGTTGGCCTCATTTTCCCCAAACCTGGGTCAGTGGCATCTGGAGGTTTGCAGGTTTGGTTACTTGCAGCTGTAGGAAATGAGGAAATATTAAAAACAACAAAAAAGTGAAAACAGTGGAGTGAAATTTCTGTGCAGTCTAGTAAAGGCAGAAGGGATCTTCCATAGGTGTTCTTAGGGTGACATGCTCTGCCCCTGGCATGTGAGCACACAGCATTTCCCTGCAGGAGTGTGTCCCCTCTCCAGTCAGCACTCAAGTGTTTTAGAGGAGGGGAATTAATTAAAATGACTTGATAGATTTCTTGCTTGGGTGTAATATGAACTGTATCCTCTGAGTAAGAGGATTTGTGATCTGCTGGTGGGCAGAATTGCCATCTATTTCCCCTTGTTGTTGGAGGTCTAATTGAGCTTTCTGACTGTAGGGAGATCGATGTGCACAAGCTTTGATGGAGCTCATCTCAAAGAACTCCTCTGCCTGCCACAGCAAATGACATGAAAAGGAGAGTGAGGTTCTAGGGCTGAGCTCAGCTCCTGGCAGGAGCAGGTGAGAGCCAGGTTTGCAGCCCTGATGCTGCATGGAGCCACAACTGCTGGGCAGCAGAGCAAAGGCAGTGCTGACTTGAGTGACCCATCTGCCTGTCCCAGGGGTGCTGCTGCATCCCCAGGGGTCACAGGGGGATTACAGTGGGGATTTGAGGAATTTCAGTTGAAGAATGAGGAAGCTTCTCAGCTTCAAATGAGACTTCTACACTTTTCTCAACAACTATAGTTTCCCTGGTGTTCCCAGGCTACCTTCCTGCGCCGTGTACTTATAACCATGTTTTCTGTGGTGTTTTTCTCAATGAGATAATGTAAAATGCCACTGTAAATAACCTCAGGTTAGCTTTGTGTTTGTGGGAAAATCATTAAATCCAAGCTATAACCACAGCTAAAAAATATATTGCTCCTTAGACCTCTGGTTCATTGCCCTCCACAAAAAAATTACAACATGCAGATCATCTTCCAGGAAGACTTACATCAGGGGAGTGCAGTGCTGAGGTGCAGCCCTCCTCTCTGTTGGGGGGAAGCTCCCACTCAGATGTTGCATTTTTAATTCTGGTCATTTCTTTGTAATTTGCAGAGTAGGGGCAAGATCAATAGAGTCTCTTTGTAAATTGGTGATAGGAAACATAATTAATTGATAGGAAACATAATTAACGGTGTTAAGGATTTAGCTAACAGTATTGGTTAGGAATCCTAAATGACCTAATTTGTGGCATGGCTTTTGGCTGGGGATTTGGCTGACACAATCAGGTGTCTAGCAAGACACCTGACACTCATTCATGGGTGGGAATATGGATTAATCTGAAAAAAGCAAACACCTGTGGAGGGTGTGTGAGCTGCTGGTGGTATGGGGAGGGACTCTGAGACATGAGTCACTTTCAGAGCCTTCAGGTTAAAAACCTGCATGGCAGAATGTTGGGGTATTTTGTACAAGCTGTTGATGATTTATTGATGTGATGATGATCCTTGGCAACAAGTTGCATGTTGAAGCCTGAGGTCTGCCAGGAAGGTGAGTAAGGAAGGTCTCAGGTGGCACTGGGACAAGTGGAGGGCTGTGATGATGTGCTGGGAGGGCAGTTTGTTTTCCCTGTTGGGGGGTGCTGGGCTGCAGCAGGGAGCAGAGCCACTGAGTGATGTGGGTTTGTACAGCTCTCCTGCGCTGCCCTCGAGACTACACTCATGTCAGCTGTGGGTAAGCCCAGAGCTCCTGGAAGGGCATTTGGGAGACAGCCTGCACAGAGCACTGTGCAGCCCACAGCTGAGGAGAGCCAGCTGCCCAGCATGGCTGGACCTGGAAAACGTCTGCAGTTGGGTGTCCCCAATGTGTGACAAGTCACTTAATCTGCATTTTCACATGTGTGAAAGCAGAGTAAGGGAGGATCCTGCTGAATCTCTAGGCTTGGGAGTGTTTGACCTCCCCATCCCTGCCATGGGGCTGATGTTCTGGAGGATCTCCTTGGCCCCTACAGCACTGTGGTGCCTGGCAGGGGCTGGCTGGGCGCTGTGCTCAGAGCAGGGCTGGTGTTGGTCTGCTCCTCTAACACACCACAGCCTGCTCAGTTTTCCCGTGGGTGTGCTGTGTGTCTGTGGGGAGAGCAGGGAAGGCCAGAGCTGTTTAACTCTGTGGCCATGTGAGCCTGGGGGAGCCTTTTCCTTGCATGGGGCTGATGGCTGGGACAGAAGCTGCTGCTTTGGACCTGCCCCAGCCCCAGTGGGACAGGCTGGGGCTGGCTGTGTTGGACCTCCCTGTCCTCCCTGCCTGCTTGGGCAGAGGCTCAGTGCCTGGCCCTGTGGCTGTCTGCTGTCATGCCCACAGTTTTATTGGTGCTGTGGCCCCTCCACAGAGGGTGGGCAGTGCTGGGGTGGGGCTGTGCCCATCTTGCCCATTCTTTGGAGGCACAGTGGGGGATGGCACTGGTTGCTTCCATGCTGGGCCTGGATGTGACATTTGGCTGGTGCTGCCAGGCCACCAGGACTGTGGAGCTCTTTCTCTGCAGCTTGTTCTCTTGGGGCACAAATTGCATCTCTTAAAGCACTTAATAAACTAACAATGGCTTGAAAGGAGGCAGTGGACAGAGTGACATGCCAGAGAGGCAGTGAGGAGCTGGAGGAGGAGAACCTGTGAGCAGGGTGGGCACAGAGCTGCTCTCAGGAAGGTGCTGGCTGCTCCTCTGGGTGAGAGCTCCAGGGCCCCGTGACATCCCCACTCCAAACTGGTGCTGTGCAGTGCCAGGGTTGTTCATGATCCCAATTGTACCTCGGGGCGCAGAACCTGAGCCTGAGATTTAATTGTGTGCTGCAGAGCACACAGTGTACTCAAGCTCTTCCTTGGACTGATGTGGGATGGGGACTTTGGGCAATAAATAACGGGATGACACCAGGACTTAGGTGCTTGTTGAGCTGCATTGATTTCATTCAAAGGGCCTGGTGGTTGTATTGATCAGGGTCTTTCTGTGCCTGCAGAGCCTGGGGAGTGGGCAGGCTGGTCCCAAGCACACGTGGGTGCATGCATGGTGTTTTACCAAAGCCTTTTGGTGCTTTGCACGCAGTTGTTCAGCAGCTCTGGGGTGTTTGCTCAGGTGCCTGTGTAAGGGAAGAATCTCCCCAAAGGGTCATGCAGTTAATCATTGCTAGCTGCCCATAATGGATGGTGAGCCAGAACCTCTGTATCTGCTTATAGACTTTAATTACTCCACAGTAATTGAGCCAATGCACAGGCTAACCTAACAGAAGCAAAATACTCTGAACTGCCCCATCCCCACCCCAGGCTGTTTTTTCCAGACATTTGTCCCAAGCCAGAACCACTTGCCACTGTAATAAGGGAAGCAGCAGTCTTCAGGGTCACTTACCCTCCCTGGCTGTGCCAGGCCTTGTTCCCCCCCTGACCCTCCTGGCTAACCTCCTCATTCTTAACGGGGGGCTCTCCTCTTGTCTCTCAAGGGCTAAACTTGTTAAAATGAATCACATTTGGCATATCTCCCTGTGGTGCCTCTCCAGATAAAAGTGGTCCCAGCTCGCATGCTCTATTTTTGTTTTGTTTCTGTATGTGGCAATTTTCTCTATACAAAACCCTCTTTTGTCAGTTTGTAGAAGAGATTATGGGGAGACAAGAGCCCGCCTTTTTTACATCCATCTTGCACTTTCTCATGGCTCCACGGATGGTATTGTTCATGGCCAAGGAACAATGACATTTTTCTGTTCCCATATCTGATGTGATTAAAGGAGCCGCAGAGCAGAAGTTACACTGAAGATTATAATGAACAGAGGAGACCTTGCTACTGGACACGAGATGCAGGGGAAGATTTTAGCCTTGGATTTGCTTCCTGTAAAAAAAAAAAAAAAAAAAAAAACCCAAACACCTTTTTTCTAATCTGCAGAAAATGCCTGAAATGATGCCCTGGGTAAGACTGTAAGTGGACAAAGTGCATCCTGCCTGTGCTCTCCTGGCTGTGGTGTGCCTTCCCATTGGGCTCAGCATGTGAGCTGCCACCCTCCCTCCCCAGGGAGCTGCCTCACCACGTTTGGGAGAGTGCATTTGGAGCAAAAAGCACAAGGAAGAGGCTTGCCAGCAGTCTCTTAGGCCAGGGGCTGTAGCCCTTCTAGAAAGACCAGAGAAGACCCTGCGCTTAAAAATTTTTATCTGAAAGGACCAGAGATGTCTGTGAAAGAGCAGGAGCTGGGAAAGCTGGTTCTGCATGGCTGGGCTCCTTCCCATGAAGTCCTTAACAGCCAGGAGGGACCTCCTGGGGAGCTTTGGGAGGGGCTTGGAAACTACTGAGTGTTTCTAACCTTGTTCTTGGGGAAATATCTGTACGGGGTATACTGGCTGTTCTCTGCCTGTGAGAGCAGGAGCCCTGTTGCAGGCTGCAGGGGCTGCTGACTGAATATGAAGAGCAGTGACAGACCTGTTCATATGGAGAGGGGGTACACTGGAGCACCTGGGTCTGCAGGCACCAGCTTTGCTATATAGACAGTCTCACACTTTTATTTCAGTTTTCACAGTTGTGGAAGAAGGGCATCTGAGGTTTTTCAGTGACTGGCATCCTTGAACAGAATTAGTCATCCCAGAGCTGGCATGGGGAGGGAAGGACATGCTTTGTATTGCAGTTGTGCTCTCCACACACTGTTTGCTGTACACATTTGCTTTTCCTCTTGATAAGTTCTCTGTGGACTCTTGCACCAGGAGCAGTATTTACCAATGCATATTCGATCTGCTGGGATGCACAGCTGGAATACTAAGCTGTCTCCATCATGAATGGACAGAGAGCATGGCAGCCTCTTGCAGGAGACCCAGTTTTGTAATGATGCCTTAAGTTTTAGCTTGCATGTTTTTCACATTCTGTGCTGCCTAGGTGTGTAGCTCTGAGCCTTATATTAAGTGTCAGTCACCTCTCTTCACAGAGCAGGGAGACAAAACAAATCCTTTTCCTGCTGGACACCAAGGACAACTGTTACAAGTTTTCAGGCCCAAATGCATAAACAACAGTGGACTGAAGAGAGAAAACAAGGATGGGACTTCATAATCTGAACCTGTAATTAGACAATTAAACCCCAATATGCAAATGGACCAAAACCTATAAAAGTGTGAGGCCTCGTGACCGTTTGTCCATTTTGTGACCATTTTGGGTCCACCTTGGGTGTAGTCCTGGCCAGGCTCTTGTACTGTCCAAGGTGTACCCTTAAAGGCCTTTTAATAAATACCCACTTTTTTCTCTTAGCACTGTCTAGTCTCTGTTCCAGGTCAGCCTTCCCAAGGCATCAGTAGCAGCATGAGCACTGCTGCTGCAGAGCCCGTGAAATCTGTTCCCAAATGCTTTTGGGTATGTCCATCCATGCCATGGCTGTGGAAGGCCTTGGGGGTCTCTTGCTGAGTGTCTGAGGTTCCCTCTGGTCTCCATCCTCTTGTCAGGAGATGGAGTTGGTGGGTGCACAAAAGCAGAGTGTCTGGCACTGATGCCCACACTGCTGCCTGTGCCCTGCCCAGCACTGCCACCAGGTTTGGGTACCCTTTGCAAAGGGATTTAGCTCACATCAGCTGGATTTGGCTCCTGGCTCTTTGGAATTTGCTTTTACTCAGTATTTCTCTTTGAGGTCATGTAGACAACTCAAATGACTGCCTCTGTGTAAAGAGGAGGAGGTTTATTACAAAAAACTGAATTTCTGGTGACAGCTGCTGTTGCCACACTCAGTGTTGTATGGCCAGAACAGAGATCTCTGTCTTGAGGTCTGTCTGTTCCTGCTAGGCAAAAAGTGAGGTGCTGGGCAGGTAGGGCTGTGACAAGGGAGATGCTGTGGTAGTGGGGCACCCTCCAGCTCTGCTCACCTCTGCATTTCCCCAGGCATGCAACTGATTGCATTGATTGTGGGAAATGTGTTTGTGCTCTCCCCTGAAAAGGAAAAAAAACCCACATATTTATTGCTTAAAAAATAAATCCTTGGAGGCTTCCAGAATACATGTGGCCCTGTGTTACAGGGGAGGGTTAATCCTGGCATGAGGGGCAGATGCTGGTGTCGGCCAAGGAGCACAGTACACAACATGCTAAAGTTCTGTAAGGAGGGAGAAAAGCTTTTCTACCTGCAAGGTTAGGCAGGGATCAATGAATCAAAGACATAGGTATTTCATAAAGCAGGTGGCAGGAGGCAGCCCTTGGATTACTAGAAATAATGTGATATATTAGCCCTTGATTTGGCAGAGTCTGCCTTATACTAAAGAGGAGGAGAGTGTAAATTGTGATGATTTGTGTAGAGTTTCTGACATTATCTTGGCATAAAAAGGGCAATCTATATAGATAAATGCACTTGATTGAAACCGTGCATGAGAATTTTTATATGCACTTTTTTTCATGATTAGAGAGGTCTGGGATGGACATGCAAAGAGCTATGTAAAATGAGGGTTTGTAACTTTTTGGAGGAAATTATTTTGCCAATACCAAAACCCTCAGGATTATAATAAAACATCCCAGGCTTTCTTTTTTGTTGATGGGCCTTTTTTCTGCATTAGTTGATTAATACTTGTTCCATATACAAATGCACTCTGCTCTTTGTGCATTAGAAATCCTGCCTGCACATAAGCTGTTAAAGCCATCACTTCAAAATCAGCCTGCTTAAGACTTAGGCTTTCCAGTCAAAGGGCTTTTTGTTTCCAGTTTGCAGCATTGCAGGGCTCCAGGTTTTGTCTTTTCTATGTCAGAGCAGGCTGCTGGGATCTGAAGTCTTGGGCCAAGTGTGTCTAGGCTGGCAGGAATTCAAGTGCATTGCTCTGGCTTTGTAGGGTAGTCTTCACAACTATCTCCGTGTGAAAGTCAGGTCAGTGCTGGGTTCAGATCATCATGTTGGGATTTGAGGCCTCTGGTGCTGTGTTGAGTGTCCCTGAGCTTCTGTCTGTGACTCTACAGACCAGCAAATTCTGCATGAATATGGACACAAAAGTCTTACCACAGCCTGTGCCCTGGGCACTGCTGGATTCAGAAATGGAAGGGTTTTCATGTGTCTGATGGAGTTCCTTAGCTCTGCTAAGGACAGATACTCCTTCAGATCTTTTGACAGCAGAGCTCTGCATGGCCAGGACCTTGGCCATGGGGAGGAGGAAACCAGCCCCATCTCCCAGCTCTCATGATCCCAGGAGCCCAGCACTGCTGGGGATGGGCAGGTGGGCTCTGCACAGGGTGCTTTGAACAGCTAATGTAACTTCCCTGGCCATAATTCTTTCTCCTCCATTATTTCATTGGCTCTAAGTGTTCCTGCTTCACATAACCCTGCAAAATCAACAGTTGAATTTAATATGACTGAGTAATTCATATGGCACAGGTACCGACAGTGGTAATTCAGCCTCTAAATTATGATCATAAATTTCCATGGCATGGCACTGCCGAGGGGGGTGATGATTTTATTGGGCAGAGCAGAGTCACTCAACTAATTAAACAGGGAAGGAGCCTTTGGCTGCTGGAGGAGCAGCACAGCCTGCACAGCAAACGTGGGGCTGGCTTACAGCAGGGCCAGGGTGTGCCATAACTGTGCCAGCCTGCTCAGACCTTCAGCCAAAGTTGCTGCACTCGCTGTGCTCCTCTGCAGAGGTGACAGTGGTGACTCTGTGGGCTCTGCCTGACCCTGTCCCTGGGCCAGAGAGAGCAGCTGGCCAGCCTCAGGAACAGGCAGGAGGCTGGCAGGGGAACTGTGGGCAGGTGTGCTTCCTGCTTTATCTGCTGTGATGCCCATCCATGCTGACCATTAGCTCTGGAGCCAGTCTCCAGTACTCTTGTTTACTAGGCTGACTGGGAAAGATGAGGTCTGAATTTCTGTCCCAGATGAGTTGGGTCTCTTAGTGCTCCTAAGGAGTGTAATAAAAAGGTCTTTAAACAGCTTGTAATATGAAATTGAGACTAAAACATACCTATTTCTCCCTGTTTCTGTATTAGGAAAGATCAGCTTCAGCCATTGTATTGTCTATGGAGCTCAGCTGTGGCCTTGTGTAGATAAAGAAATACTGGAAGCAGTGGGCATCCCAAGCTGTCAGCATGGGTCTAGGAAACATGATGTGTCTTAGTGGCTGGCATGGGAAATTAAATGCCAGGGAGTGTAGAAGCAGTGCAGGCTGCATGCATAGGAGACAGATATCTGGCTTCTTGGAGGTGGTGATGGCACTCACACTTGTGGAGACCCTGGTCCTCCTCATCCAGTGCTGCTGCTGCTGTGGGTGCAGCTGGATAACCCTGCCATGGGCACTGCCAGGGGTTTGAGCTGAGGGGTCTGTGTGTGACTCAAGGAGTGGGAAATGATGGGGGTGCCCTGAGCACAGGTTTTGTGGGGTCCCCAGAAGCTCCAGGGCACAGTGTGGGCTGTGCTCTCTCCTGCTCAGCCTGAGTTGTGTGTGACAGAGTGGGGCCAGCTCCTGCTGGTGTGCAGAGGCCCCTGCTTGCTGGCCATGGCACCAGTGCCACTGTGCTGCTGCTCTCCACCAGCCACCACGCCAGGGCCCCCTCCTTGCCTGGAAAGTACAGGTAGGCTCTAAGTTACTGAACCGTGGGAGGGGTTTATGAGCCAGACATGCAAGAATGGTCCAAAGTTAGAGAAAATATATTTATTACAACACTTTTCATGGGCAAGTTATCATTTTGTCAAACTTTATTAGAGAAAGTAATTAATGGGCTGTAAAAGGTGCTAGTGCGTAGCCAGTAAAAGAGCTAGTCCTGTGCAAATTGGCAGTTCATAGATTGATGGTTCCTTCTTTCCCCATTTATTAATATGGAGAATGCACATGAAGTGTGTTATATGTGTGGGCTGGTGAGCCCTGTATCTGTGCATTGGGACCATGCTCCTGGGGCCTGGTCACGGCTGCTGGGGTGCAGCACCTCCCAAATCCCTGCTCCCCTCCAGGTTCTGGTGGCTCTGCATGGTGAGCAGCACCAGGGATAAGTAAGATTAAGTCCATTGTGCCTGCTGTGGGCCCTGCCCTGCAGTGAGGGCCAGTGTGGCATGGCCCAGGTGCTTGGGCAGCAGCTATTTGCCTCTGTGCTGGGGCAGGGTCTGGCCTGGGGGATCGAGTCAGGCTGCAGCAGCTCCCACACGGGTGAGTCAGGGGCTGGTCTGAGTGCCAGCCCTTCCCGAGGCTGTGCTGGCTGTGGCACAGGGCTGGAGAGGTGATTTTTATTCTCTGCTCTTGGCTGAACTGGAGCCCCTGCCTGGCCTTTCAGCTCGGGGACCTCTGTCCCCGCTGGCTGACGGCTGTCCCAAAGGTCCCTTTCTCCTTGGCCTGATCTGCTCTGCTCCCAGCTCTGTGTGTGGTGTCTTGTTTTCTCCTGGGGATTACGTTAATACCATCGATTGGTTTGTTTTAAATAGCGTTGGCTGCTGGGTCATTATTACTAGATGCTGATGCATAATTTATTGATAGAAATATTGGCTGCCTGGTAGAGGGGCATTGGCTTCCACCTGTTAACCCTTCACCTGCCCACATGATCTCTCATTGCTTCTGTGGACTCCTAACTTGCAGCTTTTTCCAGGCTGTTGGGAGTGATTTTATTTTCCACAAGCTTCCTTCTCTTTCTCCCCTTTGGAAAGGGAAACAAGCAGGTCTGCTGTTGGCTGCCTTACAGCCAGGGAAAAAGCAGCATGGTTAAGTGGCTGGGCTGACAGCAGAGCATGTGTTGGTGGCAGCTGGCACTGGTTTGTACTGGTCTTGCACCATGCCATTGCAGACTGCTCCCCGTGCCTCTGCTGCCTTGGTTTGGGGCACTCCTGGGTTTGCCTGCAGAGACAGGCTGGGAAAAGTGCCTTGGAGTTATGAGCCTTGGCTGGAGGCAAGTGGATGATGGTGCTGCTCTCCTCTGGGGAGGGAGCTCAGCTGCTCCTGCTGCTGGGGGCTGCTGCCAGCCCATATGCAGTGGGGCTGGAGCTCTGTCTCCAGCCTGGAGCTGGCAGTTTGGAGGAAACCCATTGGCACAGGTCAGGCTGCTGGCAGAGCAAAGTGCTGCCTTAGGGAGCTGTTGGCCAGGCTTGGGGAGTGCCTGATGTTTAAAAGATCAGAAACATGAAACCAGAACTAGCCAGTGAAAACAAGGGATTTTTGCTCAGGCTCCACAATTGCTGCCTGCTGCTCTGCTTCTGCTATTATAGCACTTCCTACAGTGCCAGGAGCTAATCCAGGCTTCCCTCTGTGCTGGGCTCTCAGCTGCATGGAGCTGCTGAGCCTGCAGCCAGTGTGTCACTTGCTGGCTGGGCCCTTGCCCTGAGGACCCAGGACAGGCTGCTGGGTGATGGTGGTGGACAGCCACACACCAGGCAGTGCCTCCATCACCACCCTGCAGCAGTGGGGAGAGCTCTGCCCTGGGCATGGCACAGCTCAGGGCCAGGCTTCTGCCTGTGCCATCACAGCTCTGGTCCCAGTGGCTCTGCAGTCGTGGGCCCCTGCAGAGATGGGATGTGAGAGCCAGGTTGTTGGGGATCTGCCTGAGTTCCTCAGCAGGGAACTGTGGGGTAGGGATATGCCTGGAACCTCTTGGGGACTTGGTGTCTCCTGCCAACATCTCACAGCCCCGCAGCCTCTCTCTGAGTTATGCCTTGGCTTTCAAATCAGACAAGCTGAATCTATGGAGTTACTTTATATGAATTATTATTATAGGATCAAGACTTTTTTTATTATTTCCTAAAAGCCTTTTTTTCCAGAGGCACAGCAGTGTGTGCACTCTTGCTGGCTGCCTATGCTAAGGAACAATTACCAAACACCCCTAAGAGAAGGGACACACAGGATCAATTCAGCTGGAAAACACCTGAGATCATTAAGGTCAACATTTGACCACCTTGTCAACTAGACCATGGCACTCTGTGCCACATTCAGTCATTTCTTGAACATACCTGAACCCCTTCAAAGCAGGGAGTGAGTGCCCTGGCTGCTGCTGTGTGAATGACTGGTGCTGGGTGAATGACTGGTGTCCTCACCTCTCTTGGTAACAGGAGTCCCACATGATGAAGGTCCTTCACAAACAGGACTGTGTCTTTGGTCTGCACAGGCAGTGTTCTTGTGGAACTTCTGTGGAAGAGATTTCCTGAACCCTTCTAAGACCAAGCACAGGTTGTGGGGTGCAGGGCTGCTGTCTCCTGCTTCTTGGTCCTGCATTGCTGCTGAAACTGACCCTGAGTGCCTTCCTGCACTGCCTCTGATGTGGTTAAAGCCCTCGGAGCAGATGCCCGTGTCCTGGCAGGAACCAGGAAATGCTGTACAGCCTGGTGGTGTGATTCCTGCTCTAGTCTGTGGAGAGGAGTGGCCACTTTCTCTGCAGGCCACGGTCAAGCCTTTCATCCTGGTTTTGTTTGCAGCTCTGACATTCACACAGATTCTAATTTCTGCTGCCAGCATGGCAAAAGTCTTGCAGGCACCTCTCCAAGCACGTCCTTGGTCTTGCCTCATCTTGTGTGGATCAATAGGCTGCTCGGGGTGTGCTGCTCTCTGTAGCTTTGCTGCTGTCAGTGGGGACCCACCCATGCCCACCCTCTGCAGTGGAAGGAAGGCAACCAGATGTTCCTCATGGGCTCAGGAGACAGGAACATGGAAACAAAGCTTGGCCATTGTTCACGTCTCGTACTGCTGGTGTGCTCTGCTGGGCCAAGAAATGCTGCTGGAGCTCAGTGTGATTAAGGGCCTTGCAGCACTATTGTGCTGGGACTTCACTAAGCAGCCCCAGAGAAATCCTGCTGTGGGCTCAGCAGGAAGTGGATGGACATCCTCCACACCAGACGTTAGCTTGTGACTGGGATGTGCATGTTGATGAGATGCAAGGGTATCCCAGCCCAGGTCTGAATGTTTTCTGAGTTTCTTCTGAAGACCCTTAGCACCCTGTGCCAAGAAAATGCTCCAGGGAAGGCTGTGTCTGGTGCTCCCAGCCAGAAGAATGGAAGGAAGATATGAAAACGAGTAACTATCTTTAAAAGTTATCCAGATGCACTTGCTGACCTTTCTTTTGTGCACCCTGAACTGGTTTCTATCTTCCTTGTTGTAGTTTCTCAAAATCTTGGAGAAAGTGAATTTTCAAAGGATGAGGGAAGGAGAAAGCAGTGGAGTCAGATGTTAATTTCACAACGTGTGAAATGTCTTGTTTAGCTGACAGAGCAGCAGCCAGCCTGTTTCTCTCAGTGTTTTTGCCCATGGCAATGAAGCTTTGCAGGGCAGCAACGGGGAGCAGCCAGTGGGACAGAGATGGGCATTAGCCTCCTCCCAGCCACTGTTCCTGGCTGCAGCATGCTGATATTCTGGCTCCACTGCCTGTTTATGAAAAGAAAAATGTTTGTTTTGTTTGATTTTCAAATTGTTCCTGTTCCCCAGAAAAGTGAATTTTAAGCCCTTCCCAAGTTTTTAATTAGTAGGTTTGTTAGTGCTGGTTCAGACTGCTGTCCCTCCCCCTGCAGAGGGGAGCAGTGCTGGCCTGGAGCTGTGCTCTGGGGTGGGAGCAGTGCTGTTTGGAGGGGTCTTTGGTGGGGCCAGCTGCTGGTGGGATGATCCATCCTCCTATGGAGCTGAGGGAGGGCACAGAAGCAGGGACAGCTCTGCACAGCTCGTGAAGGCACCTGGCAGGCACATGTGTCTGGGCTGGAGGGACTTGTCCAGAGAGAGCAGCAGGACTCTGTGCTCCTGTAAAGGACTGTTCTAGGCTGGGGGTTGCTGCAAATGACTGCCCTGCCCTTTGTGTCCGTGTGTGGCTTTCCTCAGAGATGGCACTTGAGGGAGGTGAACTTTTTGTCTGTCCCCACTTCAACCTCCAGCCAGCCTTGCAGCTCCGTGTCAGGCACGGGACTCCTTTAGCACACAGTGTTCACTTGCAGTGAAGCCTCTGGCAGCTGTTTTCCTTGGATGCTTTCCCTAGATCAAGAGTCAGCACATGTTCACTACGAGACCTATTTGGTAAATGGGCTGAGAACAGAGATAATCTTAGACTAGTTTGGTTTGCTGAGGAGCACTGACACAGCTCAGTTTGTGCTTGAATGCTGATTTGGAGCTGAAGTCTGTGCTGGCTTCAGTTGTGCAGCTCCTGGTCACATCATTGTCACATGAACATGGATGGGCACGTATCTGGTAGATTGCCTGTTGTCTGTGTGAGGATGTTGTACCACTGATAGGGAAAAGAAATGGAAGAAATTCAGTCATTCATAAGACTGAATAAGTGAATCTTTGTTTAATGTGTACTACAAGATCATTTTACCTACATCTTGCTGCTTTGTCCTAGAGAGACCTTTGTGCCCATCTCCCCTGGGGGCTCTTGCCCTTTTCCCAAAGCCTGTTGTTATGAAGAGCTTTGGATCTTCTGAATGCATCTACGGTGTACAAGGTACTGGGGAGTCAGTTTATCCCCTCTCCTGTACAGGTGTCCCCTTTAACCAAAGCCTGACCATCTGTATTGGAATATTGCAGCTGAGCTGCTTTGGATGCCTTCACCAGCAACTGTTTAAATCACTATCAACAGAACTCTGCTTTGCCTTTTGACTCAAAAGATCACATTAGGTGATTTAACCTGATAGTCTGGGTTTAGCAGGCAGATTAGTGGCTGTTAAAATGCGAAGTCATATGCCATTGATAATCTATCACCGGCAGTGAATCCCGGGTAATTGTCTGTTAGTCAACAGAACTAGTCAGGTGCAGCACACCAGTGCTGGAACACATGCCCTGGACACGATCCTGCTCCTTTCCAGGGCTTTTAGAGGGCACTGCTTGATGTGTTTCTGGCTGTGATGGAGGCAGTGGTGATGTGACCCAGACTGAGCCCTGCCTGGCCTGTTTGGGACCTGGCCCCTGGTGTGAAGCAGTGTAGTGATACTGTCCCAAAGGCTTTTCTCTTCCTTGTACTTCTCTGATATAAATTCATTTCTGTCAGAGCACTGCAACTGCCAGTTAAATCAATTAAGGCAAATCCCCCGTATCTTAAGGAAGAGCTGAGTGTGAAGTGGAGGAGAAGGGAGGTTCTGTGCAGGATCTTGACCCCCAAGCCCAGGCCATGTGCTGGCTGGAGTGGTCAGGCTGGCACTGCCACAGAGCACTCCCCAGGCCTTTGGCCTCTGGAAACAGCTGCACGCTACCAGGCACAGCTCTAAAGCTCCGTGCAGGAGTCACTCAGAGAAAATCCAGCTCGAGAAGGCTTACAAAAAGGAAAAGGATCCACAGATCCTAAACGCCCACACAGTGCTTTGTGCCTTCACCTGCTCCAATAGTGGAGGATTGGGCATCCCATCTCTGCCTGGCTCAGCCCTGTGCTGTGTGGGATTTGTGGGTGCTAACAGCAGCAATCCAGTGCTCCTGTGCTAGCAGAGATACAGCACGAAGGCATGTTGTCCTTGCCATGTGCTATTCGTAGGGAAGAATAATCCATAAATCAAGATATTACAAGGCTATTTAGTGATTCTTCTACTGTTATTCATGTGTCAACAACAAATAAAAGAAGCATTTGATGGCGTTAGTCCATGTGCCAGGAAATCCTCCTGGTTCCGTTTCTTACCTAAGGAAGGGGGGACCTAAGGCTATTTGGCTGAGCAGGCTGTGCTGCGATGCTCCTGCACAGGCAGCGTGTTCTTCCTCAGCTCTGCCAAGAATTTGCTTGTCACAGAGATGTGTAATGTGATTGCAGTGGAAAATACATGCAAATGTTTACCCGCCTCTTCTTTTTTTTTTTTTTTTTTTTTTTCTAGAGGGGAAGCGATCTTGATTAAACAGTAATTAAGAGTGTTTTGGACAACGTGAAGGCAGTCTCTCTCCCAGGTGCTTAATAAGTGCCAAGACTGTTGAGTGAAGTGTTTATTTAGCATAGTAATAGGAGGCGGGTTTTGCCAGGCTCGCCAGAGCCCAGGCTCTGTCCCATCGAAGGCAATACACGGGCAGGAAAACCTCCTCTGCCTGCTGCTCATCCCCGTGGCTGCTGCTCTCCCTCCCCACGGAGCTCTCAAGGTGAGCCCAGAGTTGCCGAGGGCTGGGCTGTGTCCCTGGGGTGATGAGTCTGTCCCTTGTCACCTTTGTGGTTGGGGGACATACATGGAGCTGCCTGTAGTGGGCTTCCCTAAATCGTGTCTAGCATTGCAGGGAGCAGCCTCTTCCTTGCCCACTGCTCCTCCCCCAGAGTTTTCCCACTGCCATGAGCTTCATGGGTCTGCCTCTGTCCCTGTCACACTGCAATAGATGCTGTTAGAACTGGTACCAGGCAGAGGCTTCCTGCAGCATTGGAGTTAAAGGGTGGAGGAAGCATCTTGCCTTGTATTGCTGGTATTTTTTTCAAAGATGCTGTTTGCATTGATAGATTTTTGGATGATGCTCTAGAAAAAAAAAAAAAAAAGGAAAAAAAAAAAAAATCAATGTCCCAGTGATTGTACCAGGAAGGGCAGTCGATTGGTGAAAAAGCTGCAGCAGGCATATTGGGAAATGGATTTTTCTGCCCTCCAGACATTAACTTGAAATTCTTTGAAATGAGGAGAAAACAGTGTGTGTCAGAAATGAAAAATTAAGGAGGTTAATGTGATGCCTTTTCCACTTTTAATTTCTTTGAGAGAGTCCTTGCTGGAGCTGTGCTCTGCTTTGCCTGAGGCACGGCCACTGGGCCCTCCCTGCCATGCCACTGCAGGCTGGCAGCAGGGCCAGCAGGGCTGCTGCCCTCGTGGGTGTGCAAGGCCACTGCTCCTCACAACAGTGTGTGTAAGAGTGTGTGAGAGCAGTCAGGGGACACATCATGGGTAAGCACACCCCGAGTGTTGCAATAACTGCATCTCTGTGGAGATCAGCCGTGGGACTCGAGCCATTTGCTCCGAACAGTTAGTGAGCAATGAACTGGGGTCTCTGTAAGGGGAAGGGCAGTGGAGTGTTCCCTGTGCCTGAGATGCTGCCAGCTTTGTCCCTAAGGACACATGCTGGTGCATGCATGTGTGTGCACGTGTGCTCCCTGGTACCTTCTCCTGTGCTGGCAGCTCTGTTGCCCGTGGCACAGCACGGTGC
Organism: Trochalopteron elliotii; assembly: GCA_024734555.1. Lineage (NCBI taxonomy): Eukaryota > Metazoa > Chordata > Aves > Passeriformes > Leiothrichidae > Trochalopteron > Trochalopteron elliotii. The sequence continues at coordinate 573,990 of JANPWX010000137.1, forward strand.
CAGCCAGTGCTCCTGTCAGGGCTCTCAGATGGGAAAGCTGAGCAGGAGATTTCATGCAGTCTTTTTTTTTTTTTTTTTTCTGCTTTGGGTAATTGTCTGTGCTTCAGCCTTTCTAAACAAAATGCCTCTTTCTTCCCTCTAGGGACCACTTTCCCAGTCCCTTGGGTGGTCTTTTTATGCGGGTTTTTATCCACTCTGTGGTAGGCTATAGGCAGCTCTCCAGAGAGCCGGAAAAACCTCTGCTTGCCTTACTCTGTTGCAGAGGAGAAAAATGAACTCCCAGGGACTGGATTTTTGGGAAATTAAAAAGCAAGACGAACATTAAAAAAGGATGTAAATTACAGGAGGTTTTCTTTCCCCCCTGAGCTGCAGGGAGGCCAATTTCCCAGTGCCCTCAGGGCTGGTTGGTGTGAGCTCCCCTCTCCCTGCACTGCAGCAGTGTGCCCAAGCTGGGGGATGCAGACATGCTCTCATTGCAGAACAAGTGCCTGCAGCTTGCTCTGCCTCCATGCAGGGCACTTTCCACTTCCCTGGGCCAGCATGCTGGCATTTTCCCTGGGATTGTGGCTGGGGTCAGGATCTATTGGTTTTCTCCTCACAAGTGGTGTAAAGGGACAGCAGTGTTTGATGGCTGTCCATGACCAAAGTGGATAGAGGACCAGACAAAATTGCACTGTGGAGAAGCTGCAGTGGTCTTTGCAAGCACATTTTGGATATAGCAAGTGATGTGCTAGTCAAGCCCTGTCTTGCAAAAAAGGCAGAATAAACCTCTAAAGAGGCTGAAAGGGGGAGAAGGTGGCATGAAAGAACTTCTGTGTGAGGCAGGCTAGATGAGCAAGCTGTCCCTGTGGGAAAGGAGTGTTGGGTTGGTCCCTGGGGGTGCTGGCCAGCCATGTGCAGTCATGTGTGGAAGGCAAAGGTTCATTAGAAAACAATTAATTGCTTTCTTCTTTAAGAAGGGCAAGAGCTGGGGGTACATAATGAAGTTAGCTGGGAATTTTGAAGCTGGAGTACCTTTTATATCATGGTGTTCAGATACACCCCTGATGTTAATGGTTATGGGTTGTAGAAGCCCAGACAGAAATGGATTCAAGAAGGGTCAGTTCAGGGGACAAAAGTCTATTTGGTCATTGGGAATGAAGATTTCATACATAGTTTGGATCAGTCAGTCCCTAAATAAAATCCCTAAGTATGTCATGATGAGGATGGTGGGGTGTTTTCCTGTCCTAGGGAATGGAGCAATCTCCAGTTTCTTGTATTTTTTCCCTAAACATTGGGATGGTTGAGGCCAACCCTGGTTCAACAACCACCTCTCATCCACAGGAAGAGACTCCAGCACAGGAGTGCAACCATGCTGGGGACCATGGTCTGCTCCTGTTGGGAACAGCTGGAGCTTGGCAAGGACACACCACAAGAGTGGATCTTCCCTCTCTTCACCCGAGCTGGCTGAGCCATGTGGGTGTAGGCCAGGGCAGGATTTGGCACATTAAGTTTATACGACGGCTCTAATGAAGAGCAGACGTGCGTTTCCTCACCTCCACTGTCATTATTTATTGTGTAACTAGAAGGCAGGGACAGTGGCTACTGCACTTGTTCCTCTCTGCATGAAAGTTTATCATTCGATTCATTTCTCTGTTTTAGTTTTGCAGAAGTGAAGGAGAAAATCACCCAAGTTAACAGTGAGGTAGTGGGGAACAGCGAAGGACATATGGGTATGTAAGGGAAGCAGATGGCCTATCTGACTAAACCACATCATATAAGTTTATGAGTCAGGCAGGTGCTCTTTCCTGCTGTTTTATAGTGATGTCTTAAGGATTTCCCTTTTGATATACGAGGGCAAATCGTCAGCCGAGCCCTTCTCTATCAGAGGCTAATCCAAAAGTAAATCACTCTAAAGCAGCAGGAGAGAGGTCTTGCAAGGCACCCACTATAGAGATATTCTTTTGTTATAAATCATCAGTCGTGTTCTTAAGGGATTATGCTGGAAAAAGCAAACAATATAAAAAGGTCAAATACAAATAGTAAAAATGAAATAGTTTGTTGCCTTATTCTGTCTGCTCACAGAGGAGATACTACTTGGCCAGGGGAAGAAGTGGCTCTTCAGTCCCAGTGGAGTGTGGCTGGGTGGAAGTAGATATTAAGGGATGGTCTGGGTGTGTCCCTCTGGACCTTGGGGGATCTGTTCCCTGCCATCCATGGGAGATCCCCTGGGCTGTAGAGCCCACGCTGGCTGCCTGCACCCCAGGCACTGGCCGTGGGGAGGGGGAGCAGCCATTCACAGCCACTGCCTTGCTTGGTTCTGCTGACAGGCCTGGGTTTACTTCTGTGGGGAGTGTGCAGGTGTGAGGCATGTGGGGATACCTGTGGGTGCCCCTTGAGGCATGGCTGGAGCAAGGAGAGAGGTTTTGCTCAGACATCTGTGCCTGGATTGAGCTTAGCACAACCTGGCTAATATGTGGTGCTGTCTCATTGCTGCTTGGGCTGCTGTTGGGGAAAGCCCTCTCTCCATGATCTGGCTGCATGATTGCTCTGGGCATTAAACTGCTTTGCTGCACCTCCTGGTGTAGTATCAAAACTTGAGGGAGATGTAAGTAAAGAACATGCCCACTGCTGGCCAGCCATATGGATGTACTGCAGAGAGCTGGTGGTGGTGTCAGCTCAGTGGCACATCATGCTGTGCACTGAGCAGAGCTTCATTTTGCAGGAGGGATTTATTCCTTGAGCCCCTAGAGCAGCCTGAGCTTCTGCCTGGCCAGACAGGGGCACAGATCCAGGCCTTGAGCTCTCCTGCTGGGAAGGTGCTTGGCAGCAATGGCCTTGGGGACTGTGGGCTGTCTCACAGCTCTGTGTTGGCCATGCAGGATGCCCTGGTCAAACCCTGCAGTGCAGGGATGAGAAGCAGGACCAGCACCCTGTTAATAACTGCCTGCAGTTCATAGCACTTCCAGAAAACTGGGTTTCTCATTTGGAAAATAAGATAGCAAAGTGTGTTCCTGCTTGTGGATGCTGGGAATCCCAGCAACTATTTTCACAGCTCTGGGCAACCTGGGGCAGTGCTCTCTGCTCTCTTGCCTCTCCCTCCCATTTCAGATGTCCCCAAGAAGTGTTTCCCATGTGATGTCTGTGAGGGCTGCATGTCTCTGCAGGAGCAGAGGTGATGCTGGTCTTGTTCCTTTTACACTGTCATGGGGGAAAGGTGTGATCCAGGAAAGGTGCAATGCCAGGAAACAGCTGTTGCCATTGCCTTTTCCAAATCTCCAAGTTTAATTTGTTAATGATGTCAGTAAAACCACCTGAGCTGCTGCTGGGGGCTCTGACATGCTTTGGCTCTTTAACCTGACATCTCAGCACAGCAGAGTGGTGGGTACCACACACAGGTATAAACACTGTTTGGCTGCCCGCAGGCTGAGGGAATCCCTTTTCTGTGCCATGCCTGTTTTCCCTGCCCTCTGAAGGAGGCAGAGCTTGATGAGAGCAATGCCTGGGGTGCTGCAGGCTGGTGTGGGCTGCCAGGCAGAGGAGCAGCTCCATGGGCTGTGGTGCTCCTCTGCACAGCAGGTCAGAGGCTCTGATCCTGGGCGCTGGTGGCCGCTGCTGCCTTGCCCTGCTCCACGTGTCAGATCAGTAGCAGCATCTCTGCTGCCAGGCCATGAGCCTGTGCCTCTCTGCAATTATTGAGGCTGTTGGCTGTCCCTGACACAGACTGGGATTAGGAGTGCCTGTGCTGATATGCTGACAGGTCAGCTGTGTTCAGTGTCCACATAAGTGAGCAATTCACTGGCACACGTGCGTGGCTGCTCCTGCCCGTGCTGCCCAGCCTGCTGCCTGGCTCAGCCCGTGCTCTGCAGCCCCTGTGTCTTTCCCCACAGCCCTGCATCAGAAATCCAGCGTGTAGCAGGACTCATCCAGCCCAAGGCAGGGTTTGGGAGAGTTGCTGGGTCTGCAGGACCACAACACAGCCTTCCAGTGAAGCTGTGTGGGCAGCAGGCTGCTCCCCTGGCTCTGGGGGCTGCCAGCCTGTTGCCATCCTCTCCCCAGCCTCAGAAGGTTTGGCAGCAGTGCCTGGGGCAGCACAGGATCTGCCAGTGATAAGTACAGCAAGCCCTCTGTGAGGGCATGTGGGCTTCCCTTAACCATTTTTGTCTCCTATACCCAGCTCCAGCAGGCAAAGCTGGATTCTGATGGCATCAGTGCCCACCACTTTGCATTTTCAGTTTGTTCACAGAGCAGCTTCAGCACCCAGCACCTGCCTGCACTCAGCTTCTCAGAGGAAAACCAGTGCAACCCAAGTCTGTCACAATTGAAAGAAACAAGGTCAAATGCAGGTTGCAGAGGCATTCCTAACTTCTGAATGCTGGATTTGGGACTTGGAAATAATGTCCTTTTAACATAGCATTTAATGTTTAATACGGTTTTATGAGTCTATGGGAGCAGAAATGATCCCCTTCCTGGGTTTAACATTTATAGCTCTAAACTGATGAACTGATTTTCTTTGAATTCAACTTCACTTTAAAGCACCAACTGTGTTTTCTTCAGCCTTGGCCCGCTCAGTGGGTTTTGTTGAGGCCTCAGGAGCTATGAGCCCTCAGAGATGGAGAGCTTTGAGGGCTGTAACTGCAGCCAGGTGTGGAGTGGAGGTGGCTGTAATGCTGTTGCTTCTACTCAAGCTGCTTTCACTGCTGGTTGTTTAGTGCAGTAACTATGTGACAGCAATAACTGTGTAAATCAAACTCATGTTTTTTTCAGAACAAGGAATGTGCCTTTGCCCTCTAAAGTGAAGAGACTGGGAGAGATGGAGAGTTTACATCAGAAATATTTCTCAGAAATAACCAAGAAATTCTGAATTAAATCTTCAAATCAATATATCCAGTCCAGCTGATGTATTTGCCAAGGAAAATTGGGGCTGATCAGTTAACCCTCGGTAAATTTATAAGCAACTGAAAATGAGACTTGCTAGTTAGACATTTCAGTCTTGTCAGGGGATGGATCCATTGCCTCTGGTGCAGGCAGGTGCCAGTGAGGATGTGGCATGCACCATGTCTGGGCTGGGGCTTAGGATTGCTTGTAGGATTTACTCTGAGTGCTTGATGGAGGCAAAGGAGACTCTTTTGTAACATTTCCTTCTCCTTTGAAGAGAAACAAACCCAACAGGCCTCCTAGGAAAGGAGATGTAGGAGGTCAAGCGAGCTAAGTGCGATTGCACTGCCAAGTGTTGAAAAATTAAAATATGCATAACTTTACCTCAGGTGCACAACTCTGACTGTGCCCCCTTGTGCATATTCATTAGAATACAGCCTCTAATTACCTGTCCTGAGTGGTGCAAGCTGGTGTGGGGGTCCTGCTGCCCCACATTCTGCAGTGCCATGGGTGGGTTATGGTTTGGGGCTGCCGTGCCACGAGGGGCAGAGGTTCAGGCTGGTGTGACTTGCCTGGCAGGTCCTGGGCTAAGCACCTGGCACTAAGCTGGGCTGGAACTAAAGAGACTTTGCTGAGGAACCACCTTGGAGCATGGGATCCAGGGCAGGAGGAGATCAGGTAAAATGTGCTTTTCCTTGCAAGGTGACAGTGCAAACACAGTGCTCCCAGGAAGGAGTTAATATCGCTCTGTCTACAGATGTCCTGATGGAGTGAAGGCAAGCAATGATATTTTGTATCATTTTGATATCCGGTCTAAATTAGGCCCGAGGGAAAGACTGTGGCCTATTTAACCCAGCATCTGTCAGTTATCATTATTTTCAGCCAACTTTAGTAGCTCCAAGTATAAAATTTATATCTGGGGGGAGGAGAGGTAAAGAGGCTAGTAGAAGCTGGATTTGGCTACCTCAGCCTTTGTTGAAAGGATTTGCAGTGGCCTTATAGGAGTTGTTACATGAGGGAAGAAACCAATTATTGGGGGCAGCGCTGTGGGTGAAACTGGCTGTCTGGTCACCAGCCAAGAGCTGTGTGAAGGGGACACACAGAGGAAGGTGGAGGATGTTAGTGGGATTTCCAAGGATGAGTTTCAGATCTGGATAGTGGTATTTGCTGAGTTATGTTGTGAGAAAACTGGAATTTGCTCATAATGTAACCTTGGAAAGCGTTCCCACAGATGTGGGTGGTTGCCCCACTGAGCAGACTGAGGAAACAGAGGGTGGGGATGTCTGTGACCTCACTGATGGTGCTTCTGCCACCACTGAGGATGTGGGTGTAGGGCCCATGGAGAGCAGGGGCTGGCGTCCCTAGGGATAGGAGGGTGCTGGTGGGATGCAGCTGTGGGAGAGGCAAATCTCACCTTGGTGGGACTTTCAATAGAGATGAAAGGTTCCACACCAGCCCACGAGCTGGCAGGACCTCACGGGGATGCTCAGACCCTCCAGGCATTGCATTTCCATTGACCCCCTGCACAGAGAAGAGCAGAGGAGAGCTCAGGCTGAGACAGTGGCTCCTGCTGGGACCTGCTGTGCTGGGTGGGGGACACTCTGGATGGCCTGAGCTTGGTCCTGGCACTTACCAGAGCAGAGGTGTTGGTGGTGTGGTGTGTGCAGCATGTTGGGAAGGGACGTGTCTGGCCTCCTGCAGAGCTGCTGGCTGCAGTCAGGCAGCTGAGCAATTTTTTTACCTGCTGTCATTGAAACCAAGCAGAAACCCTGAACTCCTGATGACTGACTAATGCAATTGCCCTTTTATTTCCTGATACTTCCTTGAGAAGCAGAGGGACTCTGAAGCTTGTGCTGTCGTAAATCCTCACTCAGACTGCAGGCATCTGGCTTGGGTGCAGAAAATGGAAACTTTAGTGGCTGGGGAGAAACCCAAGCCTCATCCTTCCTAGCAGCCTTCTCTGTGCTGTGTGGTGTGGTAATGTTTTGTTTTTCACACACTGGGATGTACTTTTTTTGGATGGATTTTTTGAAACAGAGACCAGGATTTCACACCTGCTGTATGGCAGCACCTGGCAGTGCTGCTCCTTCTTGTAACAGCTTGGGATAGAAACTACAAACTGCTGATGACCATGGGCTGCCTTTGTCACCCAGCTGAAACCTGCAGATGTGTGGAATTGCTGCTTGCCCCTTATGCTGGGCTGGCCCTGGGTAACCTCTAACAAAGTTTACTTTAAATTCTCCAAAAGCTACACCATTTCTTTGTGCAGCAAGAAAGGGCTCTCCAGGTCTGGTGATTTGGGGTCAATTCAGCCTCTTTCAAGGACGTGGTCAAATAGCTCCTTCTCTTGCCTCCTGATATCATGCCATGATGGTGCTTGTCATTGTGCTGGGCTGCCTCCTCTCAGGAGTGTCCTGGAAAGGCCAGTGGGGAGGCAGCAAGGTGGGAATGTGTTTTTGGGTGACCAGTGGTGGGTTTGCTGTCCCAGCATGTCTCTGGGGTTTCGGGTGTGCCGGTCCTGGCCTTACGCAACCCACGGAAGCGCCGTGTTGTGTAACCCTGTTGTGTAAGCAGGGCACGGGCGGGTGTCAGGGTTTCAGCACACAAACCATGCTCTGTCATGCTCCCTGCATTTCCCCACCTGCAGCCTGGAGGGGATCTGTCCCAAGAACTTCCCAGCCACTTTCCTGTGGGTGTTGCAGGGACAGATTTCAGAGCCCTTTTCCAGATGGAGCTGTTGGTGGAAGGGTTGTCTTTAGGCTGCAAACAGTGGGCACTCGTGTCTGACTCCTGTTCCCTTGTGTAGCTGCACCTTTTACAGAGATGGGGCAGAGTCCAGGGTCATCTTTACAGGATGTGAAGCTGCTGCTGTTCCTGGACACTTAATGAGAGTGGTTTTGCAGGAGACTCCTTGCTCAGGCAGCGCTGCCTCTCTCCCTGTCCTCCTGTTCCAGCTAACATTACCATGGTGCTGTGCTACCTGTTACAAAGCTGTCTCCTGGAGGGATTGCCAGGCCTTCCACGGCAGTGGCACCTCAAAGGGGTGCTCTGAACAAGCTCAGGGGAGAAATGTATCCCCCTGCCTGTGATCTGTGTGCGGTGACAGTGGGGTGGTTGGGAACATGGTGAGCAGGCTCTGAATGTCAGCACATTGTTCGTAGTGAGATACGTGTCATGTCGCATTAGCTCAGGCCGACAGCTACCGGTGGGAAAATATTTCTGTGAGTTCCTCGAAGTGCCCCCACCTCCTACAGGCAAGGACTTGTGCCCAGCAAGGCAGCAGAGCTGTGCCCAGCCACACTGGGGGAGCAGTGAGACCATCTGGTGCCTGTGTACGTGGAGAGTCACCCGAGTGTTGTGTCCAAAGGGCAAAGCTGCCTGTGCTGGGAGCATTCTCGTGGAGAGTGTCTGGCTGTTCAGAAGACAAAGCTCAGTTTTATTCCTTGGTAGCCTCTGCTCAGGGAAGAGGAGGTGGGGTGAGCATGACTTATTTGGTGAAATCCACCGTGCCCAGAATGAAGGGAGCAGCTGACAGTGCTGGGAGCTGAGGAGACCCTCTCATCCTGGCTGCAGAGGTCAGAAGCTGGAAGTGTGCTGCGTGGTTCAGGAGCATTTAGAGCAGGACAAGGCAGTCTTTTGTGTGTGCAAGGAGCCACTCAGCATTACACAGGCATGTAATGGTGCAAGGATGGAGCTGGAACAGGGCTGCTGTGGGGGAGAGATAAGACAGGTGGGAGGATGTTGGCTCACATACATGGAGGGACGGACTGCAGCCCGAGGGCAGAGCCCCAGGGCGTCACTGGACTGAGAAGCTTTTTGGTGATGGTCCCTCTTTAAGTCCTCATGCCCTGATCTGCAGAAGCACCTCTTCACCCTTCCTTGGGACTCCTGTGTGCCCCTCGATGCTCACAGCTCCCTTCTGCCTGGGCTGACTCAGCCCTGCCCTGCCCGCTGGGCTGGAGGATCCAGCCTCCAGCTCTGCTCTCCTGCCATTCTTACTTCAGCATCAGCTTTTCTGAGCCTTCCCTCTTTATTTTCTTCCAATGTCAGAAAGGTGAGGAGGTCAAACGCTAATGCAGTATTTCTTTCCTTTTGTAAAGTGTACCTAGCAGATGAGGAGTGTCAACACCGATTTGTTTTTCGAGTGTTTCTGCAGGATTATTTTCTTGTTAAAAGCGACAAGGAGGTGCAGAACTGTCGGCCTTTAGCCAGAGATGTCATCTCGTCTTTGTGTAGGTGAACAGGGATGAGATGACAGAGCACCTTTTTGTGGGAAAGATGAAAAGTTGAGCCCAATTTAATAATTTCCTTAAAAACCAAAAGGAGCATATACTCCTTCTCTTTTCCTGACCCTCAGTAATGAGAGGCTGGAGAGAGGAAGACCCTGTGAGGCCACAGTTAGTGCAGTGTGTTCATGCAGAGCTGCTCTCAGTACCAAGGGGATGGTTTGAACAGGGTTATTCATCTGTGGCCTTTCCAAGTTCCTCTGTGCCTTTTGCCAGCAGAATCTGATGATGGTTTTAGGACAGATAAGGTGCTCCTGTGTAGCTGGCAGTGTGGACCATGGGGAAACCATTCTGGGCTTCAGCTGTGCTCTCAGGAAGCTGCCCTGTGCTGGGTGCTGCCAGCTTGACACAGCTGAGCCCCCTTGCAGCTGCATGGAGGGGCTGGCTTTTGTTCCTGGTTGTGAGTGCCCATTGGAAACCCAGCACATGGCTTTTTGTGGCCAGGGCTGAGGAGGAGGAAGGAGCAGGTGTGGGTTGGGGGTGTGATCCCGCTCCTTGGCCACCCTGGCCCTGGGCTGCACTTTAGCAAGTGGGACACTTCCCAGCACCAGGGAGTCGAGGAGACACTAAACACTTGCTTGGGTCCCTGGTGCTGATGTTTTCTGGCAGTTAAAGGCTAATAACTAACCTGCCACTTGACATAGTCATTAAGGAGCTGGCTGTGCTTTTGAAACCCTCTCCCTGTCTGCTCTGCACAGCCTCTGATGATCCTCCAGGACAAGGAGCATTGTTGATCAGTGTTATTGAGTCTGGGGTGGAGCTGAGGGAGCTGGACTCCTGTGGATGGCATTGGCTCCAGCACATGGACTGCAGCTTGGGTGGTGCAGCACAATACAGGACCATTCCTGGGGCTGGTGTGGGACCAGGTTTGGGGTTTGTCATCTGGGTCAGCAGAGAGTCCAGGACAGCTGGGGACGTGGCTGGGTTCCAGTTCCCTAGACCACGTCTCCTTTGCTGGATTCATACTGGTTCACACTGGTCACCCTCCCTGTGGAGTTGTCTCCAGGGGAGGTGTCAGCCAGCCCTGTGGAGGGGCTGAATCAGTGCATTCTTCTGTCATGCTTCCAAGTCTAGAAATTCAGCAACTTTGGAGAAAGATGTATTTAGAGGAGCAATAAAAAGGCAACTGACTCACATGGAAACAACATCAGTGGAATAAAAGGGGAGAGGCTTGGACTGCTGCAAAGAGACTCTTTGGTGGGGGGGCATGTTTAGATCTGTGGTGGGGTGGACATGCAAGTATTGAAGCACCTGAGATGAGTCTGGCCTTGTCCAGAAATTAATTAGCAGAAGTAAGTAATGCATATCCACTTTCCCATGAGTTCTGCCTTTGTTAACAGTGATACCATACTTTGCTTTTAATAGCTGCTGTGATCTCAGGGCAAAGTATGGGTTTTTTTTCTAAATCGAGATAATTCTTTTGTTTGAAAAAAACACCCTAAAAGCCCTGAAGTGACCTTTCATTCTAAGTGAAGGAGCAGGCGGGCTGATGGCTTTTTCAGATAGGAAGAGTCAGGGCAGAGCAGCCCGTGCTGGCCAGCACTCGACACGGGAGCACTGCCGGCAGCGCACACTTGGCCCTATTGTCTCTGCTTGTATGGACTAGTCGGTGGGAAATGAGGTATTTCCTCCTTGCAGCCTGCTCTGTTGGAGTGCTGGAGGCTGGATCCTGCCCTGCCCTGCGCCACGGTGCAGCTCTTGCAACGCCAGGCTTTGGGGAGGTTTTTGCTGTGGGAGCAGGATCAGCCTCTCCACCAGGTGTCTGGGAGGCTGTGACCCTCTGGGGCTGCTGGGGCATCGTTATTTAAACATGTTCTGATTAGCCTGCACTGTAAATCCAGCATTTTAATTCTTTCCATATGTAAGATCCAGTCTAATAAGCCAAAGTTTAAGACCATGCAATCTATTTGGAATAACCATATGGATTAGGAGTCAGACTGTGCTTTTCTGCTTCTTGTATTTACACTAATAGAGAGACAGTTGCTAATGTGCATGTAGCTTGTGCTGGTACCCATTTTTTAAAAATATGACACCAAATGGCTTGCATTAAAATATTTGAAAAGCAGTAAAACTGTGAAAGTTCCTCCCTTGCGCAGACACAGGCACATCTGTGAAATGAGACATCTCCAGGCAGCCACATTCCTGTCCCTCCCTGTAGGCTTATCAGTGGGGCTGGAGACCCCTGCAGGGTGCTGGGCCAGCCCAATTCCCTCCCAGCTGCATCTGCTGGGCCAGTGTAGACCCCCAGGGCATGAGGGAGAGCAGCCTTTGGGACAAGGAAGACCTGGCTGGATCCAGACCCCTCCAGCAACGTCAGGAACTGGAGGAACTTGTGGCTATGGAGAGCCTGGTGCTGCCTATGGTTGGTTGGTTTGGCACACGGTGCTGACTGTGGTGGTGTCACCTCCAACTCTCAGGGCAGATTCCAGCTGCGTTTCACCCAGCTAATGCCCTCCCATGGGCCAAAGAGAGGTCTGGAGAGAGGAGCAGCAGAGCTGGCCACTTGCTCAGTTACTGAGGTCTTCACATTCATCATTTATTTTACTGGTCTTTTTCTGCCATTTCTTGGTTCTCTTGGGCAGATCCCCCAGTCTGAGTCTTCCTTGGACTTTGTGTTCTTCTCTCTTTATATTACTATGGATTTGAAATATCATTTTAAAAGAAAACCAGCAGTGCTCTGCTTTTGAAACTTTGTTCTTTGCTCTGAAGGAAACGTCCCTCAGGAGGTCAAACAAGATGTTAATGGTCACCTCTTCTGCAAGGACCTGCCAGCACTGGGGTTAGTGGTGGGGTTTATGGGCTGTCACAGGGTCCCCCAGCTCCTGCCAGTGTCCAACAGGCTCCAGAGTTGGTGTAACCTTCATGTCTATACTTCATCCATTGCTTGTTTCTTGTCAATGAAGTGATCACCTCGTTATGTCCCTGAAGCTGATGGGACAGGGACTTTGGGAATGAGGCTGCTGAGGAGGCTCCAGCGTGTGTCCCCAAGCTGAGGACAGTCACTTTGCTCACTGCTTATTGCCTCTAGCTTTGCCTGGAACAGGGGTGGGCTGGGCTCCCCTTGCCTGGGCCAGGTGGGTACTGCTTGCCCTCAGGGGCTCTCTGAAGCTCTTGCTGAGTTCAGAGAGCACAGCACCAGTCCCTGCTGCACTGGGGAAGTGCTGGGGCAGGGAGCAGAATCCTCTGTCCCTGGCTCACAGCCCTCAGCCTTCTGCATGGGTCCAGTGACCAAAAGTGGCCAGAAGCCTCTCTGCTCTCTTCGAGGTGTTTCTTAGAGGATTTGTTTTAGCTGAGGGCAGGAGCCTGTGCTGCTGGCTGTTCCCAGGGTACCAAAAGCATCCAGCCCAGATTTACAAAGCAGTTGGCTTGTCATGGGAGCTGGAGTTGGACCTGGGTCTGTGCAAGCATTGCAAAGCATTTCCGAGTGGGAGTTGCACTCTGTCATCCTTCATTTGCTCAGACAGAGAGGAGGGAGTTGGTGTGAGACATGGCAACTTCTTCCTCCCTGTCTCCAGCATTAATCTAAATGCCAAAATGCAGACCTTTTGGAATGCAATGAAGAGCTGTGGAGAGCACCAGCCTCTAACCCCCTAGGTCATGGAAATATCCCCAGGTAGCCTTCAGAGGCACCCAGTGCTGCCTTGTAGGTGCAGGGGAATGCTGTCAGCACAGCTGCTGCCCTGTGCCCCTGTTGGGCCATATTGAGAAGCTGCTGGGCTTGGCTGACTGAGGTGAGCAGGGAGCCTGGAAAGACATTCCCAGTGCTGGGCTGGAAGTGGTTTATTGAAAGGAAAGGATCATATTACACTCAATTTTTGCTGAGTTTATCTTGGTTTTTATCAGATTACACGCAGGATAGCTCATCAATATTGTGATCCTGCTGACATGTAAGTGAGCCGCTGCATAATTCATGGCTGCTGCAGGGCTCTGGCACTGGGAGGCACATATTTAATTAGGCACCTCACCATTCCAGTCTTCTGGAGCAGCCTCGGGATCACACCTGTGGAGATGGATGTGGTGGCCCTGCCTGTGCAGCTCCTGGCTGACTTGGAGGAGCCGTGCTCGCACTGTCCCCATTCCCAGCTCAGGGGCACAGACACTGTGTCATGGCATCATGGTGAGCAGCACTTTCCAACAGGCTCCTGGGGAGGGAAAATGTCCCAGCAGAGATGAGAGGTCCTCCCTCTCAGGTGCCCTTTGGAGAGCAGGGGTGGTGATGAACGAGGGGTGCAGCATATCTTTGCAACATTTAACTCTGAGAATCCACATTATCCATGGAAACACCCTGTCCTTTGTCAGTCTTTTCAAGTTCAGATTCCTACTGCAGTGAAATCTGGAGCTGAATCATATGTTTCGTGGCAAAGTCTTCCTCAACAACTGTAAACTTCTCACTCTGGTCCCACTCATCTCCTTCATCTTGGGCTGGAGAACCCAGTCACTGGCTGGCTTTGCTGCCCCTTTGCAGACCACCCCAGCTCTCTGGGGTCATTACTGGACCCCTGCTCAGAACCTCCCTCCCGTGGCAAGCAGTGTCCAGCAGGGCAAGGACCCATCCCCAGGGTTCAGCAATGGGCCCTCCCCAGCACTGGGCTCTTCTCTGGCTGTGTCCAAGGCAGTGTGTGTATCTTCCTCCTCTCACAGTATGCTTGAAAATATATCTGGGATAGGGAGAATTCTTTTCCATTTTTGTGGTGCTTCCCTCCATTAATTTTCTGGTTGTAGTACATTACTCATGGATAATTAAGAGTGAGCTATTAATACAACAGTTAATATTCAAGTGCAGTGAAGAGGAGAGAACAATAAGTCAAGGAATCATATACTACAAGACATTTTAGTTTAGTGATGCAATTTTTTTTTGCTGGCTTTGGCTATCAGAGCATAGTGCTGCTTCCATTTAAGTGTGGTCCTGAGAACTCCATTTATTGATAGAATACAAATAGGACATTAAATCAAGGGAAGTGAATTTGAATTGCTGGTCATATATACAATTATAAACGGGATTGGCTACTTCTATCTAGTATCTTGTATCTTAAGTTAGGAGAATTATGTTAGGGACTGCTAAAGAGAGCTTGAAGTGTCTTAAAATTAATGAGATTTAAGTCTGTCTAGGAAAAAAAAAGAATTAATGTTAAAATGCAGCTCTTGCTTTAGGGATGAAAAGATGGCTTTGGAGAAGTGGTCATGCCTTGTCCAGATGGAGGAATGTGGGGAGGATGGGCTGTGCACTGGCATCAATTAACATGTCTCAGCCTTACGTTCTCCTCCCTGCCCTGCCTTTCTCACTGGGGTGGATGGATGGATGGATGGATGGATGGATGGATGGCAGCTGCAGAGAGGAGAGGGGGATAATCCCCTGTGCCTGGCTGGAGGGTGGCTATGATGGAGCTCATCCCCCTGTTCTCCACCCTGCTCCCTTTGCAGTCCTGGCTGGCTCTCCCAGCACTGCTCTGCACCCCTCAGCAACATGCCTGCAGAGCCCCATCATGGTGTTTTGGGGGTCACTGGGAGCATTCCTCCTGTCCCCCAAAGGCTTGGGTGTCCTCTGTCTGCAGTGTGGTGCTTTCTGGGGCAGCTCCTCCCAGGACATTTCAGACCAGCCTCAGCAGAGAATACTTTGCTTTATCCTTGTGCTATGAGTCTGCCTCTGCTGTGGAGATGAGGAGGGAGGTCCAGGTCCATGTCTGTGACCATCAGGAATGCACAGTGGATGGTGGCACTGCCAGTACACACCTGGGCAGAGGTCACCACTCCCTGGCAGAGGGCTTGCCTGAGCTCCCAGCTGTAGCAGAGGCATGGGGGGTGGGCACAGAGGAGGTGAGATCCCTCAGTGCCATGCTGGGTGCCTCAGGAGTGCTGCACAGCCCCCAGTTCATGGTACAGGTGTGCTGACTATGAGGAGGAATGTCCTGGTGTGGAGCTTCTCCACTTCCAAAGGTTGAGCAGAGTGTGAGTGTGTGTGCACGGGCAGGGGTATTGGGTGCATGAGCCTGTGGCCAAGAGCAGGGATCTGGGGGAGGGGGAGGCTTCAGCAAACAGCTCCTTACCAAAACAGCCCTGACCTTTGCAGGGCTGGAGCTTTCTGATGCAACAGGCTGAACCTTTCCAGGCTTCAGCTCCAACTTGAAATGCTTCAGAGCAAAATTGATGGCTGCAGCACTGGCCCCAGGGCTTACATCCAGTGCTTGCCCAGCTGCTGCTGGGGATGGGGAGAGGGTGCTAACAGCCCAGTGTGGGAGCCTCAGTCTCTCTATTTCTCATCGGTAGCCCAATCAGTGTTGCCTGATGCCTGTGAGGGTTAGGTGCTATGGCATGGGCAGCTGAGCTCCCCTGAGCCCTTTGGGGCACAGAGGAAGAGCTGGGGGCACAGGAAGGGGCTGTGTTGTGTGCTCTGGAGTACTAGCATGGTTTGGAGGGATGGGTGGAGGTATTAATTTTGACCAGAGCGAAGAGTCAGTGTGTCCCTGATGGGGATTCATACCCAGTCCATTGAAACCAAGTGGGAGATCATTTGCAGCACCTCTGGTGTGCGGGCAGGAGCTTCTGTGCCCTGGGGGATCAGTGCTGAGAGGGCTCTTTGCTGCCTGGCTCTCTGGCAAACCAGCGTTAGTTACAGAGATGCTGTTGTTTCTGTGTCCTGTGGTGAATAAAATTCAACAATTCTTTATTTCTGAATGACAGCCCAGGGACTGCACTTCTGCTCTGGCTCGGTGTGAAGTGGCTTCATCCCAGCACAGCTCCTCTGGGGCCTGAAGCCCTCGATTCATTAGTTGTCAGGCTTGTAGGTGGATTCTGCATTAGGCCTTTAATTTAGTGTATTGCCATGGGCTACTGACCACATGACACTGCTCAAATGTGAGCAAATCTAACGAGGATCCAGGACTGCTCTTTAATTTGGTGAGAATAACAGAGTGAGCATGGACCCGGAGAGTGTTAATCATGAAGGAAAACTGGCTGAAACCAGGTCAGCTGGTGCTGGTTCTCAGTGCAGCATGATGGAGAGGGGGCACGGGGGGTGAGGGACTGGCAGTCCCACTCCACCAGTGACAGGAAGCACCATGGCCACAACAGCCTTTGCTGCTGCCTTTTTTCCTCCCTGTAGCTGAGCACTGTGGCCCATTTGGTGGCTGGGGTTTGTGGGGCTGCACTCAGGTCCCCAGCCCAGGGTGCTGCTCCAGGGTCTGGAGGTCCCCTCGTGCCCTTGGTGCTGTGGGAAGGGGCAGGTGCTGCTCCCTGGCTGTGACAATCCGGGGGTGCTGTGTGTCCTTGTGGGAGCTCATGGCAAAGGCCAGCCCCAGCTGCCACCTGCCTGTCCCCGTGTCCTGCACTGAGTCATGTGCCACAAAGGCCCCGGAGTCACCGGCTCCTCGTGGGAGCAGCAGCAACTCCCCATACCTAGGTTTGTTCTGTACAATAAACAAATCCACACTGCTTTCCTGCTGGCTATTCCCAGCTGGGGCTGGCTCCCCTCAGCACGTATCACATGGATTTACTGCATTATCCTGGAGTGCTGCCTGAACTTGGCTGGCTTCTTTAAACCATCCTTTTTGGAGGGGTGGGCTTTGAGAGAGGGGCACAGGAACCCTCTGTGGTAATTCCTGTTGACTGCAGTGACCAGCGAGGCAGAACTGATCAACTGCAGGCTTCCCTGCTGCTGGGCTCTGCCAGCAAAGTGCTTACATCTGCTTTTACACACTAATGGGAACTTTATGGACTGGCGTGTCCCCCCACAGCAGCAAATTCCAGCAAGGTCAGAATCCAGAAAGTTGCCACTTGACACCGTCCGTGAAGCCCTGAGGCAGCCGGAGGAGGCCAGGTTGCACAGAGGACTTTCTGGGGCAGCAGATCTAATGCTGTCACCTGCAACTGATAGCCTGGAGGCCCCCCCAAAAAATGCCACTGCTGCCAGCCCACTCCCCAGTGGCACAGCTCCATGCTGCTGGAGGAGCTGTGTGGATGGGTGCCAGGTCAAGCAAGGCACTGAGTTGCTCAGCACACAGGGAGCCATGGTGGCTGTCCTGGCAGAGTGGGCTGTTCTCTGTGTACACCCAGAAGGTGATGATATGGCAGTGTTGCTCCTGCTGCATGGTTTGGGAGCCTGGCTGTGCTGCCACTAGCAGGAGGGTGCCAGGTGAACAGGGTGGCATTGGGAAGCAGTGGCCTGGGACATGCTGTGCACAGGGAGGTGCTGTGTGGTGAGTGCCCCAGGTACTGAAACCATGAAATGATTGCTTTGAGGCCCTGTATTTTCCTGAGTTTAATGAATGGCCATTACACATTAATGGTTATTAAGGTGATTAATATTTAGTTTGTGTGGGAGAGAGTTTGCAGAAACATACCTTGCTTCTGTGCAAGGGTTACTGTTCATTTTTCAGGACATACAATCAGCCTGGACAAGGCCTGCTGAATTGTGGCTGCTTTGGCAGCCTGAGTGTGAAGGATTATGGAAGATCTCTGATTAACTGTCTCTTTTTTAATCTAACAGTGCAGGGCCCTAATTGCTTTGACTTTGAGGAGAGGATGGTTTCTGTAAGGGCATCCCATGGCAGTGTGTGGTCTGTGTGGCTGCTGGCCCTGGACAGGGCACTTGGGGTCAGCTCCTCATCCTCCCTGGTGCTGGTGTGTTTATGTGCTGTTGTATGTCACACATTGCTCTCCTGGGATGTTGTGCGTTGCAGGTGAGGTTGGAGCCACCTCCTCATTGCCCCTCTCCTGAACTGGGACCAGCCAGCAATGAAGGGGCTTCTGCAGAGTGCAGAATCCCTGTCTGTGGGTGTTCACCCCGTGCCAGCTTCCACAGGTGGGGAGCAAGGCAGGAGCACTCCTCTCGAGCCCTTCTCCTTCCTTCACCTTACACAAAGCTTTGTCTGGCTTCAGCTCTTTGAAACAAAGCCTCTGCCACCCTCTGGGTGCCCCGTGGCACAGGGAGGGCTGGGATGAGTGATGGTGAGGGCCCTTGGGGCATTGCTCTGGTTCCCAACCCTGGGCACAGCAGCTGCCCTTGTCCTGTCCCAGGCACAGCTCTGGTACACAGACTGCCATGCTCAGGACCCCTGGCCACAGCAGGGGATGGGCAGCTCATGCAGTTCCTCATCCCTGGACTGTGGCCACCAGATCTCAGCTGGTGGGAGCAGGTTCAGGTCCCCGTGCCTGATGCTGGGAGATGGATGCTGCTGGTGATGCCTGGAGAGGCTGAAGGCTGCTGTGCCAGCCTGGCTCCTGCTGCAGTTCGCAGTGGTTTGTTAAGTGAAAGGCGATCTCAGAGCAGGCAGCAGTGAATAAATTCTGTTTTTCTCAAGCATTTAGTGTTGCTTTCAGTTTGCTTTGATGATGTCTTCTCACAACTAGTGTAAACAGACTGCGCAACGGGGAGCACTCACATGTGTACAAGAAGCTGCACATGAAAGACAGAGGCATCTTGAAAGCCATAATAACGCTCTGAGTGCCAGTTAAAGGATTTGTCACTAAGAGCACTTTACAGATAGAAAGAACTTATTAACTAGTGTGACTAACAGCTTGCAAGGTTTAATTGATGTGTGTTTGTTGTCCTTTTATATCTCTCCCCCTTGTCTTCCTCTTGGCACTGATTCCAGCAGTTGCTGGTGCAAGAGCAGCAACCTCAAAGCAGCCTGAATAGGTACCAGAAATAAAAGGGAGGCCAAGCCCTGCCCCGAGTGCCCCTGGATCTGGGACTTCAGTGGCTGTGGGGGCTCAGCCCCAACATCCGGATTCCCCCTAGAAACTGGGGCTGGGCCTATTTTCCTGCTCAGGGTTCTGTTATTCCTCCCTAAGTGATGCAGAGTTTTTGAAGATAAAGCTTTTCAATGCATGAATAGGATGGATAATGAATGTTTCTGCCAGACAGACTGCTCGTTGCAAGATTGATTGACTATTAAGGTCATAACGCAGCAGCCACCCACACGAAGCAAACAGGCTAATGTTAGACTCCAGGTTAAGCCGAGAGTTGGTCAGCTGTCCACGGGCACAGTGGGGGCTTCCAGTCATCTGTCAACAAGTGATTGATTGATGTGGACACCTTCCAATCTTATTCTGATGATTCTCAGCAGCTTGCCTGCCTGGTGGCCATTTTTCAGGAGTTGGCAGCAGTCAGACCTCCAGGACTCCAAGCGATGACTGCATGGGGGTTAACCCTTTCCTCTGACCCCAAACGCCTTTGTTGTGGGCAACAACAGCAGTGCATGGGGGAAGGATTGTGTTTGTGAGCTCCAGTTACAAAATACACTGTGACACTCCCTGAGTGAGAGCAATGCTTTGGTTTTAAGACATTTCTGAGTGAGTTGGCCTGAGTGAAGCTCCAAGTGGGGATCTACAGAGAATAATCTGGAGCAGGGCAGGTACAGCACTGTACTTCACGGGCATTTTAACATGCACTGGCTAAACTGTATGCATCAGAGGTCCAGTAGCAGCAAGGCAAATTCAGGTAGGGGTGAGCTTGGTATTCAAAAGGGAAAAAAAATTTAAGGATTGGCATGGACACTTTTTCTGGTATGACAGAAAATTAGTTAAGAGAGCTCTTCTGGTTTTAAGGATTTCTGCTAGTTCAGTGCTTTGAATTCACCAGAAGTTTGTTGCCTGGATGCTGGCTTTATGTGTGCATGAAGAGGGCTTAAATATATCTCTCTGTATTATTTTATGTACATGTTATACTTGGTGTGTGCCCACACACATGCTAGTGGGAAATTGAAGTTACTCATGCCATGTAGTGCACATTTTTCATCTATAAACAACTTCAAGGGTCCTTTGGTTGCAGTGTGTGACCTTGTATGTTTCCTTGTCTGTTTTTCAGCAGTTTCAGTTTAACTGTTTTGGAGGGCCCTGACGCCTGACTTCACCTTTCCATGCACTTTCCATCTATGGATTTAGCATTCCTAACGTACCCTAAAAGCCTGCTGTGGGGAAACGTCAAGAGCCTCTTCTCCACGAGTTGGATCTTTATGTAACTCAAGTGCATTGTTGAGTTTTGATGGTGTGATCCAGGTGCTGTAATGTGGCAGAGCTGGCACAGAGCTATTGAAGGCGACAGGAGAGCTGTGCTCAGCTGCTCTGAGTGCTGCCGTGTTGTTGTGCACACCTTTCCCCAGCCCCAGCAATGGGCTGTAGGCTGATATTTTTCCCATGGAAGACGGTGCTTCAGGCCCTGATCCAGGACCACATAACACCAGTCTCTCTCCTGGCTGAGCAGGGACAGGGGCTGAGCCAAGAGGAGCTGCTGGGAGCTGGGCTTTCATGTCTGTGGCTGAGTTCTGCTAATCCTCTCTTCTCTCCATCCCTTGCAGATGGTGATTCCTGCTCGGAGGGTGCTCCCACGCAGCACCACACTGGCCTTGCTGCTGACTGTCTCATGGATGCCAAGAGCCATCTCCCACTGCCAGGCTGGGCATTGTCCCATTCAGAGCTGCTGTCCTGGGCGGGCTCTGTGGCAGCAGCACTGACTTGCACCTAAGGAAGAGTCATGCCCAGCACCTGGGACATTTGGTACAAGCTTCAGCTGGCCTCTGCCCATGGGCAGGTGCACCATAGTCATGCCAGTGGAGGGGCTTCTCCCAGGCCAGCATCAGCCCCTTGTCCAGAGAGAGCTGGGCTGTGCTTGGGAGGGAATTATCTGTGCCCCTGTAAACTGAATCAGGGGACTGAAATGCCACGTGCCTGCTGCAGAATTTTTCCAGGGCACAGCAGAGCTGTGTGTAGTGCTTCAGCCTTCTTGTCCAGAGCTCTGAGGGCTGTTGGTCTGAGTGCATGAAAGAGCAAGAATTTGTCTCTGGGGCCTTTTGTAGCAGCACTATGGCCTTCTCCTCTCCTCCTTGCACACCCCATGCTTACACTTGTGTGCTCAGTTCTGCTTGGTGGGGAAAAAGAACCTCTGTGGACCAGGGGAAGGTCTTTGATAGTGGAAGATGAGTGCATGAAAAGCAAGTAGTCAGTTCTGTCAATGGAATGGTACCACAAATTGCTTTTCTTCCCTCAAACATCCTTCCCTCCTAGGCCTTGGCCAAAGGGCAGCACCACTACTTTCAGCAGAAGGTCTGGGCATTTTCAGTAAAGCTCTCTGCCATCATTGTTCTTAACATGCAAAGTTCTCTGGGACTGCCATGAAGTGCAGTGGAAGTCAATGAATAGAGGTCGATGAATATGTTCCCATTTTAGCTTTTGTGGAGCAGAAAGTGCTTGTTTGGGCATGGTAATGCCATGGAGCAGTGGTAGGGCTGGGAGAACCCAGCCTAGGTCATTCAACCCTTGCAGCCTGTATCCTCTGGATGTTGAGTGTCAGCCAAGAAGGGATGCTGCTGAGTGCATTTCTGCTGAGTGCAGGTGGTAAAGAGTTGAAAGGCACCAGCTCTGCTTGCTGACAGCTCCTGCTCAACAGGGTCTTTGAGATTTCTATGGAGCAGCCCTGGACAGACATGGAGCAGTGTTGGTGGTGCATGAAAAAAACCTTCCTGTGCTCGGGGAGGGGCACAAGGGTGTCTCCTGCAGCTCATTATGTAGAAGAGAGAGGCCTGTAGTTATTTCTCCTTGACTGATCTCTGATTTGGCCCTGATCATTAAAATGGTTTTGTGTATTGGAGAGTCATTCTGAGGGGCGTGCAGTCGACTTCAGCATCCCTTAAGGCTTCCAGCAGCCCCCCAGGCAGAGCTGCCCCTGGGCAGAGCCTGTGCAAGGGCCACGGAGCCTGGGAGTGGATGTGGCAGCTCTGGCAATGGACAAGGACTGGGAGCAGCAGCTTGGCCATGCCTCGGTGTCCCCGTGGTGTGAGCCCAGCCAGCGTGGCCTCGGGGCTTCTCCCGAGGCAGCGCTGGTATAATAACACTGATGAAAAGCTGATTAATCCTTGTGAACGAGCCGCAATAGCTTCCCTCTAGAACTGAAGAGATTACCACTGATTTGTCATTCTGATTGTTTCAAAGAGACGTGCAATTAGTTGCTCTAATTTAGCTCCGCCGGCGCTGGCGGAGCGGCGTGACAAGGGCGCTGTAATCAGCGGGGCCGCCATGGCAGCCACTGGTGGTGCAGCTGTGCCGACACCATTTCACTTCACGTGCCGAGGGCGGCCCCCAAAATGGTGGAGCATCACGTGCCCCTGCTCTGCTTTGGTGCATAAACAACACAGTTTTGAGGACCAGGTTCTCGGGTTTGGTTTCTCACCCGAGGTTCCGGCTGTTAAGAGTCCTTGGCCCTCTAAAAGCCCTGAGCCGCGTCGCGTGAAAAAGCAGAGTCTCCAAGGCCTTGTTTTCAGGTTTCTCGTGTTATTTATTATTTGATAATCTCAAAGTTTCTCTGCACCCAGCCGAGGTCCGGACAGCGGCTGGGACACAAGGCGACTGCCCCTCGGTGAGGCGGTGCTCTACTCTTATACAGATAACTACGTGTCCATTATTTACTAATTTGTGCCAATGCCTAGTGCCTATACTAGAAAGGTCACTTGTACCTTAACCCAATCCCCTCAAACTACTTTGTGTCATCACTACCTCAGAAGATGGAGGACGAGGAAGAAGGAGAAGAACTTAGGGCAACGCCCTAAATCCTCCATCTTGTCCCCCATTTACTTCTATACTAAGAATCCTAAAACTACAAAATTTTTCACCCCGTGCTGTGCTAAGCTACTATTTTCACACCCTTGAGGTTTGCAATTCTTCTCTTAGTGTTGGAAGCTTTTCCCATGGACTAAAATCAAACTCGGTGTCTTTCTGGGCTGTGTGCCAAGGTCTCCAACCCCCCTCGGTGCTGTGTGGCACTGGAGAAGTGGGGCAGGCCTGGCCTGGAGCAGGCCTGGCTCAGGGTGTCCCACTCCGAGCTGTGCCGGTGGAGCTGGAGCTCAAGGGCTCCTGTGCTGTGTCTGATCAGGGATCTTGTCACTGCTGGTTGTTCAGGAGACTCTTGGGGAGACACAGGGAGAGCAGCAAGTGCTGGTTAAAACCCCCACAAGGTGATAGGCAGCGTTGGATGGTTGGCATGACATTACACTTAGTTTGATTATAAAATACAAAGTCTTAAGGAAATCTTGTTTTTTGATTCTGCTCCCTCCAGCTATTGGCCCTCTTTGCCAGGTGCAGTAAAACCAGTCCCAGATACAGGAGGAAGGGGGTATTTGCTTGAGGTTACCCCTTTTCTGAGGACTGTTTTTGCTTTGGAAAAGGTACAAAGCTGCCATAGAAAATGAGGAGCTTGTGGCTCAGCCCCCCAGCTCGCTGCACTGGGTCAGCAGCCAACCCCCTCTGGGCAGAGAGGAGGGAACACATGGGATTTCAAAATGTGTCCATTTTCAGTGAGACAAATCACTTAAAAATTCAATTCAAAATGAAGAAAATAAAAATGCTTTAAAAACAAAACCTGCCTGTGGCTATTTATTGGTTGAAGCTGTCTCTTTCTTTCTTTTTTTTTTTTTTTTTTTTTTTTTTCCTTTTTGGTTATGTTGTTTTTTTTTTTCCCCTGGGAAGGCATTTTGTTTCTGGAGCGAGCTGGCCGTGCTTGCTAGGGAGGGTCTTTGAGGGGCCTCCCTGCAGCTCTGGTGCTGGCTACCAGCAGCCCGTGCACCTCGGCCCCTGGCCAAGCACCACCACGCAGCTGCTCGGCTCATGTTCCCGGCCACAGCATGGCACGGCCAGTCCCATGTCACTGCAAGGTCGTGGTTTTCCCTGGCCCCTCCAGCTCAGCTGTCAGCTGTCATCCCCCACTGGGCAGCAGCTCTGCACCCTGTGGCACCCAGGGGACCCTGCCTGTTGTGTGTGTCCTGGGGCTGTGCTCTGGTGCTGCCCAGGGTTGAGCCTGGTGCCTGGAGAGCTCCACCCTGCTGCCTCGAGCACAGAGCAGCACCTAG
The DNA here is from genome assembly GCA_024734555.1 of Trochalopteron elliotii. Classification (NCBI taxonomy): domain Eukaryota; kingdom Metazoa; phylum Chordata; class Aves; order Passeriformes; family Leiothrichidae; genus Trochalopteron; species Trochalopteron elliotii. The sequence continues at coordinate 597,967 of JANPWX010000137.1, forward strand.
CTAGTGCTGTGCCCCCAGCCCTCATTGTCCTTGTCCTTGTGCTGCTCAGTGGCAGCTCCCCCAGTGCAGGTGACGTCCGGCTCTCTCTGGTGACAGCTGATCCAAAGGGCAGTCGAGGTCTCGGCAGTGCCAGGTGGGCCAAGCCGGACAAGTGCCATGGGCTGGGACACATTCCCTTTGCCTTTCCTGGATTGGGTCAAGGCTGGCCTCAGTGAACCAGCTGAGGGGTGGCCTGGCATAGGGAGCACCAGGCAGGACATTTTCAAGTGCTCCTGCTCCCCTCAGCTAAATATAAGCCCCAGTGGGAAGCCTACCTCTCACTAGTTTCATGTTTCTTGCCCCTGCGCTTCCTAAACCTGGCAGCAGGCCCAGTTGTCTCCAAGTCTAAGATGAAAATACCCTTGCAAATCCCACTCATAAAAATACCTGCTGTATTCCCAAAACATGCCTGAGATAGCTTCCAGAGAGGATGGGGAGCTAAAATAAGACGCATGAGCTCAGAGCCCCATTTTCCACTGGCCCCGTGGTTCCCGTCGCCGCAGCACACCGCACCATGGACTGAAATGGAAGTGCTGCTGTGCAGGGTGGCCTTGGGATGGAAACAGATGAGCCACAGCTCTCTGTGCTCCTGGGGACAAGCTGGTGGCACCACCTGAATGGTCGCCCTGACCAGCCTCAGCAGAGGAAACCTGGGTGAGAGTGGGGCACAGAGCTGTGGGGAATGTTTGGTCCCCAGACTGGCCAAGTGAGGGGAAGCAGGAAGCTGCTGTTCCCTGGGATGTCTGCATGGCCAAGCCACACTGGCTGCCCTTGGGATGGGATGCAGGTGCTCTGCTCTGGACCTCAGCCTCCCCGTGTCACCCCTTGGCCACCCTCTGCACTGGAGAGACTGAGGGGACACACAGAACTGTTGTCCTGCTGAAGAGCACAGGCAGATGGGGACTGGGAGGATAGTGAGCCTCACTCTGCATCCAGGCAGTCCCTGGGTAAAGGGATGAGCCCCTGGGGAGGTGACATAACCTGCCCACTGAAGACTGGCTCCTGGCAGGGTCACAGTCCATGGAGCAGGGTATCAGGCTTCCTGGGAACTGAAATCTCAGCCCTGCCCTCTTCTGAAATGCTCTGCTGCAGCCTGCAAATGTATCCCAGATATTCTTGCAATCACACATCTCTTTTTTTACTTTTAAACAGCCCACTGCCTCTACTAGATGCCAAAATGTTTCCTGGATCAGGCACAGATGTCCCCACAGTCACGTCCTGCCATTGTCTCTGCTCAGCTGTGGCCCAAGGTGGGGACAGACACAGCCCCAGGTTTACTCCAGCTGTAGGCAGGAATGTGGTGGCCATCAGCCCTTAGCAGGGACAGTGTCTGCCTGCCTGGAGTGGGGTCTGGGGGCAGCAGCAGAGTCACTGGCTGTTCCAGGCACCCCAACTAGGATGGTCACAGGGCACAGAACACTTGGCAGCCATGAAAGGTGTCTTGCAGCACCTGGACACAAACATCTGCTCATGCTGCTCACATTGGAGACCCTCTCCTGTACCTGCCATGCTCTGAGTTAAACCTCTTGGGGGCTGCTCTTGCCCTCATGGCTCTTCTGCACTGTGCTGCTCCCCAGGTTTTGGAGGGATTTTGTCCACACGAGGCTGATCACCTTGCAGCCATGAGCTCAGTGGGGAGGAAACCCCTTTTAGGCTCAGCAATGGTGTTAATGGCCCCTGGGCAGCCTTCATGTCCCCTTGGTGGTGCCCAGGCCATGTGGGTCCCACGGGTCCTCCTGCAACAGCATTAGTGCTGGGTGCTCTGGTAATTGCCTTGAGATGAGATTTGTCTGAGAGGGCACATCCCCCTTCTTCAGATGATTACATCCTGAATCTCATTGACTGTGGGGCTGGGTGGCAATATTCAAAGTTCCCCACTCACTTGCATTGCCTTGTATGTCAGCAAGTGCTACTTAATGATCTGTGAATGGAGGGAATGCTGGGAATGGGCTGGACCTCATGTGAAATATCCATCCAGAGTCTATAAATAATGCAGCCTCTTTATGCTGTGCACAGTTTGGAGCTTCATGGGAGGAGCATCTCCCTGCCATGAGTGGAGGAGCCTGTAAGTGATTTGGGTATGAAACAAAGGCGATGAAATGTAAAGAGAGAGACTGTTCAGTTTCTGAAATATCCTGCAAATGTGCCTCAGCCACTTCTGCCAGCTCCTGAGCTGCCACCCACCCTGTGGGTAGTGCCTTGGGCTGTGCCACATGCACCAGGACACAGTCCCCAACACTGACCCTGCACTGACCATGGAAACACCTGGGAGAAGGGTCCCTGCTTGCCCTCAGGGCTCTGTCTCTCATCAGTCACAGTGATGAACCCGGGGCTGCCAGGCTTGGGGCTGTCCCACTGCCACTGGCTGCAGTGTCCCACTGAGTGGCACCTGCCCTGGCCCTGGCTCCTGAGCTGTCCCACTGCTGACAGGGCATGTGCTCCCAGACCTCCTCTGCCTCTATGGTGGTTTATGGCTCACTCCCTTTTCCTTCTAAAGGAAAAGACCTGGCACTGGGGAAATACAAGTGGATTTCTGCTGGAGTGGCTCTCTGGTCACTTTTCTAGGGCAATATATGGGTTTCCCTGCATGTTTGGAAATGCAAGCAGAGGCAGCTGCATCAGCATTGCCACAGCATGGACGTTCAGCAGCCTGCACTGGGCACACCAAGGATGCTCAGAGACACGCTCACAGCCAAGGAAAGCCAAGGCTGTCACACTCAGACACAGGTGGATGGATGGTCACTTTCCCTGGCACATTCCATCTGCCCATGAACAGGCTACAGCCTTTCCCTGCCAGTGCCACGACCAGCCCAGGGTGGCTTCCTGGGCATGGAGGGTCCACCTTGCCGGGGCAGGAAGGGTTGCATGAATCTGATTAATTAAAGGATATGTTTCTGTCATAAATATTCTGCCACTGCTCTGCGTGTCTTGTAAAATTTGCTGTGCCGGTGCTCACAATGGCATTTGTGTGATTAATAACAGCAGAGCAGGAATGAGCTGGTGCTGCACCAGCCTGGCAGGGATCAGGGCACACAGAGCCTGGCCCTGGTGTTATCTGTGGCAAAGCAGGTGGAGCAGCCCCAGCGTGGGGATCGCAGCCGGGGCTGTGCCTGGCTTTTATTTTTAACACCCTGCTCCCAGGCGGTGACAAGCCTTCGCTAAGTGAGGTAATAGCCAATTGATTTTGTTCCGTTTTGCAGTGGGCAGTAATAAATCACACGGCTTGTCAGGGGGTGTTTCATGTTTTCAGTGAGAGTGTGCCAGCAATTAACCATCAGAAAGCTCTTGTGGCTCCGCTCCTGAAGACGTGGCTGCAGTCTGAAACTCAGGAATGTGGGGCCCTCCACCACCAAAACAGAGTGGTTGTGGTGGAGATTTACAGCAGGGTTGATTTCCAGGCTCCAGAGTGGACAGAGCAAGAGATTGATGACAGGGAGGAGCAGCCACTCCATTCATGGGCACAGCTCCCTGCGAGGGGACACAGGGAGTGTGGAACTGGGGGTCATTCCCATCCCCATCCCTGTTCCCACTGTAGCCTAGGGACTTCCAGGATTGGGGGCAGCAAAGGTTTGAGACCCATCCAGCTGCCTGCTCCTCAGCCACACGGGCAGTGGGTCACGGGGTGAGGACAGAGTGAGATGGAGCTGCCAGGCACTTTCTGGCCCTGCTGTAGCTATCACTGTATGCTGCTGCCATCCTGGGCTGTCTGTGCCTGGCTCTGGGGGTGCAAAGTGCTGTGTCAGGGTGTGAGGAGGGATGTGGAAGCCACTCTTTCCTTCAGCCCTGTTCAGTGGGATGCAGGGTGTCACTTGGTTTGGCTCAGCTTGGTTCAGTGTCCCTCACACCATGCTGCTGGGGTCCCTGCAGCCCTTGGTAGACTGTTGGGGTTTGGGGGGGCTGAGACACACACTGGTGGTGAGCTGTGGGGTCAGCCCAGTCTCTGCAGCCTGCTCCATCCCTCTGGGCTCTGCCTGATGATTCCCAGATGGTAATCGCTCTGCTTTTATTTCCCGTAACCTTTGTTACTCTGGGAAGGCAGAGGCAGAGGCTGGGCTAGAGGCCGGGGTGAGGGATGTGGCGGGAGGGTCGGGACCCTGGGGAATAATGCTGGTTTCAAAGCAAGGCCTTTCACAGAGGCATTTGCATTTGGAAATAGGGAGCGACTGCTTTGCATGCAGAGCTGCAGGCTCTGGCCCTGGGGGGAAGGAACGGGAGCAAGTGGCCAATTGATCCCCGACTGAAATCAGGAAATTATCAGGAAATCATCCTCTCCTCTGTGCTGAGGGGTCTGTGACAAAAGAACCTTCTCCAGCCCATGGCCTGGCTGTCCACTGTGGCCCTGCTCGGGCTGTGACTTTCCCATTGCAGTGCTGTGGATGAAAAGTCTAGGATCACAGGAGAAGGGGGTGGGCGCCGCCGGCCCCCAGCCGTTGTGTCACTCCCGGTTAGATCAGAGCAGCAGAGCTGCCTCCTCCCAGGGCCACGCTCTCCCTTCTCCCCAGGACTTTGCTGGAGGCAGCATGCAGCAGCTCCAGCGTCTGTTTTAGGGAGCTGATAAATACAAAAGCTCTGGGATGAGTGAGGCTGCACACAGATGAGCACAGCTCTGCTGCTGCTGCTGCCCAGGGTGGCATTAGATGAGCTCTGTCCCACACCCCAGACAAGCTGCATACATGTGTGCATGTTTGTGATGGCTGGAGAAGACCCTTGGGAAGGCTGCTGAGTGAAGGGAATGGATATGTCATCTATACCTTCCTCCCTGGGACCTGACTGTCCAGTAAAACCAGTTTCCTTGTTGGCAGCCGTTGTTACAAGACTGTGACTACACTGGAGGTTCTGGTGCTGGCACTAGGGCACCAGCATCCCACCGTGTGTGCCCGGGCATGGCTAGGAAGGGGACTGGCTGCTTTCATGGAAATGCATCTGGGATTTCATGGCTTTGTTATGGGTTAAAATTCCCGATTTGACATTTTTGTCATGGAGCTTTGGCTGGTGAAACCCGTGGAGAAATCCCAGCGAGCGCAGGCTGGTGCCATGCTGTGCCTTCTTCTGCCCAGTCTGGGCTCATCTCCTGTGTGCAGGGAGTTCATCTGACTTCCTTGGGGTCACCCCATGAGAAAGAAGTTCCTCACCGTGTCTATGGGGTCCCCAGTGCAGTGTGGTTCCACCACAACCCTGTGAGCAGGACCCGTCCCGCAGCTGCCGCGCACGAGGCACACACAGACACAAGGACAGTTGTTTTCAAACCTCCTCCATGGGAGGCAAGGAACGGATGAGAAAGGCACTGCTTCCTCCTCTCAGACCCCCAACATTTTTGTGATTTCATGGGAACTCGTAGGAAAGGAGTGCACATTTCCTGTGGCTCTGGGCATGGTTCACGGGGTGTGATGGAGAGTGGGGTCGTGGGCCCCTGGGCGTGCAGGAAGCAGGACTCTGCTCCCAGGGAGGAACCTGCCTGTGTGGGGGAAAACCTGCCTCATTACACAGCAATTGAAAAAAAAATTTTTTTTTCATCCTTGCTTTTATTTTCCAACATCCCAAGTGACTTCTTTGTTACATGATTAATATGCCTTGTGAATTACAGCCTGGAGTGTGATGCGTTGCTGGGACCTGCATGGGAGCCTGAGGCAGGTGATGCTCCATCTCCAACTCCTGCAGCCCTTTCTTTTACAGACTTCAGGGTGGAAAAAAAAATTGTCTCTGCTTGGACTCTATTTATTGCCACAGTGTGAGACTGATGAGGGGTGACACAGCTCACACGAGTCCAGGTAATGCCTCATACGGAAGCAAGTGACCCAGAAACATCCTGGAAAAGTGCAGCCAAGGAAACAGCTCCTTGGAGTCAGTTGGGTGTTTGCAGGCATTTGCTGTCTCCCATGTCTTGGTGCCCACTGTGACTGGAATGAAGGATTTCTTCCCTGCACCTCAGGCTGCCTCAGTGGATGCTGAGTCTGGGCACAAGTGGGCTCTCGGAGCAGAGCTATTGAAAACTCTGAGATATTTTTACAGCTACCAGAAGCTGTTATTTAGCTGTTTCACAAATACCTAAATGATGGTGCTCCATGCACCAACCCTGGGTTTTCTTTGCCCTGGGTAACAGGGCTCTTGCCCCGTGTGTTATTGGCTGGGATCTCCCCAGGTCCAGTTTCTCCTCCAGGAAGAGGGAACTGCAGTTCTTGGCTCCTGCTTTGAGTACAACCTTCTCCACTTGGAGCCTAGACAGGTCCAGTTCCTTGTCACCATGGCTGTCACACTATTGCACAGGATTTTGTTCAGACAAAGCCTGCTCATCTTCTCTGGAGCATGGGGAACCTTGAGGCTTTTCCCAGTATGAGAGCTGACGAGGGGATATTTTGGACATTTACATTTTCCAGTGGAGGAAATTCTCATACAAGCTAAAGTTAAGATGGACTTCCTAGAGGCAGTGTGTGCTAGCTGTGGTGGCCCTGGGCTCAGCAATCGGTGCCACATAATAAACAGCATATTTTTTAGAAATGAAGCAAAATTGCAGGGCTTGGCAAAATCTACCCAGGATCACTGCAACACCATGGATGTGTTCTGAGCATCCAAGCAGTGCAGAGCAGCATTCCCACTGACCAACTGGCTTCTGCTGGCCTCCAGAAATGGGGTGTGAGAGGCAGGACCCAGTGCAGCTCCTGGTCCATGCACCCCATGGCCAGGGTGGGTGACTCTGAGTGCAGAGGCTCTGCCAGGGATGGCTGCTTAGCTCGGAGGAGCTGGTGTGGAGCAGCCCTGGCAATCTCTGGAGCTCCATTTCTGAATCATCACTGCACATGTCTTGTTTCTATAAAAGGAAACCAAGGACAGATTTGAAATCGTCAATGTCTCCTTTGTCCAGCAAAAATCAGAGATTTATTCCAGTTCTTGCTGTCTGTGCTAGAGAGAAAGAATGTGGGAGTTTTCTAAAGACTGGACCTGGCACTGCCCCCCACGCCCTGCACTGTGGGTGATGCACCTCGGATTGCTGGAAGGAGGTGTCTAAAGCCATAATCAGTGCTGGCACTTCGGAAAAAATACATGGAGGCTCTTCTCAGGGCAGTGTGATTTTTAAAATGGGAACACAGTGGCACCCTTGTACATGGAAGTGGTTGTTTCCTTTCTTCCTTCCTCTCTCACTAGCGCTGGTCGCAGAGCTCCCGCTGCTCTGAGCGGGGGCCTTCAGCCTCCCTTCCTGTTACAAATTCTGTGGGACAAATCAACATCTTCCCATTAGGAAGTGATGACAAACCAGTCCATTTGGGGTGATTAATTGACATCTTAAATTAATCACGAGCACTCCTCTTAATGCTGTGACTCAAGATATTAACTGTTCCACCAGCCACATGAGAAAGAGCAGAGACCATTACAAAGCCCATTTGTCAAGCAGTCACTTACACAGCCATTGTGGTGGCTGAAAAAAGGTCAAGTGACTTTGTTATTGTTAAGTAGAGAGCAGACCGAAACTCCTAATTCCTTACTCTGTGCTTAATGTGCCAGTTAAGTAGTGGTAATTGGCAGCAGCTGTGCCCTGGAACCGATGGGTCCGTACTGGAGCAGGAGCCTTGATGTGCTCAGTGGTGCAGTGGGGAGACTGGGGCGTTTACAAAGCAGGAGGTGGGGAAAGGTGAATCCCAGGGAACTGGAGGTGTTGGGGGCTGTGATCAGAAGGAAGCGGGTAAGAAGTGAGTCTGTGTTGATTTGAACATTAAAAAAATCAATAGACAAATCAAAATGTGATTTCCACAGGGGTGAATGCAGTGGTGGTGATAAACTGCTGGGGCTTGGGGCTATTGTTTCTGGTGTCAGTCATCCTGGGGGTGTTTCTTGGTGAGCTGCTGGGTCAGATCTGTGTGCAGTGTGGTCCCTGGCTGCAGGAGGGTGCTGCTCCTCCTCCTTGGGCTGGAGCAGGGGGGTTCCCCCACCATGAGGGGCTGCACTGGGGGCTCTGTGTGTCCAGAGCCCTGTGCCGTGGGTCCCCTGGCTCTGTGTGGGATGTGTCCTGCCCCTCTGGCTGGAGTGGCTGCCCTGGCCAGGGAGACCTGGGAAGCAGAGGTGCTCTGTCTCTGGGTTACCTTGGTGTACCTGACTGAGAACCAGCATTTTTCCTTGTCTAGAAGCAAACTGGTGGCAGTGAGGAGAGGGTGGTGGCATCTTCCTCCTGGCGTGTGGCTCAGACCAAATGCCACGTCTGTACCATTCTCTGTGTTTGTAGGAGCTGATGCAGTGAGGTCAGAGGATGCAGGGAACTACCAAGAGCTCTGATGTGGGATTCCTGCAGCTTGTTCTCCTTGGATGGAGGTGGTGAGGGGGCAGTTCTGAACGGGCAGGTAGGTCTGGGCATGGGCTAGAGGTGCTGTTCAGTGTGGGATTCCCTTTCCAGCCTCCCAGGACTCTCCTGTCTGTGCAGGTGTATGTACCGGCAGCACAGAAGTGTCACCTCAGTGTCACCCAGGAGGCTGAGCTTCCTTGGAGGCACAGAGATGCTCAGTATATGGATTTGCTTTTGGCTCTGTTCCAGTTTTTACACCCACCTTGCTCTGGGCCAAGCCGTGCAAGCTGCTGCTGGGCTGTTTCTGGCTCAGCAGGGTGGTTGCATAAGGGTTTCAGTCCGGTTTCCAGGCCTACGGTTTGCACAGCTTTGGATAAACAACGGATCTTTCAGGTGTAAACTGCAGCGTGAGCAAACTTCCCCTGGGGCTGGGGCTGTTTCCATCCCAGAGCGATGCAGAGATAAGCTGTGCTGGAGGCAGGTCAGGAATGCTGAACAAACTGAGCATGGTGAGGGCACCCAGAGCAGCCTGCCTGCGACCTGTCACTCCCAGCATGCTTCCAGGGGTGTCCCTGCTGGGGCTGGAACCTCCTGGGCCATATCCCCAGACCAGAGATCTCCTACCTCTCCATGCCCAGCTCTGTCCCAGGAAGGAGCAGCATGCTTGGTCCCTGGGACTGGTGCCCTGATGGACCACGGTGGCTGCTGTGCAGGTGGTCTGGGGGGTGTGGGGGTTGTGGGGGCAAAGGGACCACCAGCCTGACCCATGCTGAGGACCCTCCCCTGCGTGCCCAGCCTTGCCTCTTTGGCAGCTGGGTGAGGCTCAGCACCTTTGCTGAGAAAAACACAGGAAGGTGCAGCAGCAGCACGGAGTTAGTGGCTGTGAAGTAGAATTAAGGAATGTTTGCCTCCTGCAGCTGGATGGAAACCTCCTTCCAGCAGAGGTTGAAAACCTCCACAGCTCGAAGTCGTTGTTTCCCCACTGTGAACCTGGAGCCTTAATATCTGAGAGCTTGGAATATTTATTTTTTCGTGTTGCTTACTGATGCCGGGAAGGGGAAATGAGTAAATCTTTATGCACGTTTAATCACCTGTTAGTGGAGGAGCTGCAGGGCACTGCTGCTTTGTGTCTGCAGATAAAAGATTGTGGCTGGGCTTGCCAGGGAGAGGTGCTGGCACCAGCACTGTGTGGGTGCCTGAGGTAGAGGCACCCCGGGCAAGGGGGCCATCGGCCAGGAGTGCTTTGATGGGATTAGAACAAGCAGGGGATGATAAAGCAGCTTTCTCTCCGGAGTGGAAGGGGAGCTGATGCCCCTGGAAGCAAGGATTTGTGGGGGGGCTTCAGCCTGGTACCATGAGCTGCAGGCAGGATTCCCTGTGCCTGGGTGCTCTGAGGGCTGGCTGTGCTCTTCAGGCTCCTGGGAAGTCCTGTCAGGACTGGTCCTGTGAGGAGAGCTGGGACTGCAGCCATTCAGTGTCACCAGCGTGGGGCCACCCAGCAGCAGTGTGGCAGAAGGAGCTGGCCAGGGCTGGGGGCATCTGGGGGCTGCTTCAGGGCTGCTGGGCTCCCACCCAATCCTGGTAGTGACCAGGCAGGACCCTTGGACCTCCACTGCCCCACTTTAAAATGGGGGGAACTTAAAGAAAAGGAAGGGTCTTGCAGGGGAAGCTGCATTTAATCAATATCCTTGAGGGCCTTGGCTGAGGGTCCCAAGGTGTTGTGGTATTCTCACTAGAGGGGACAGTGTTTAAAGTGAATCAGCTGACAGGCACAAAAGAATAGCAGCCACTTTAATATTCTCCGTTTCATTCTGTACTTAAACCCCCTGTCAGTCTCCAGCGAGGAACAAGGAGAATTTATGATGAAAAATCAAAGTTGTCCATGAAAATCAAGGATGAGATCAGTGGGCTGATGGATGACTGGCACTCTCACGCCCGTCGCCGTGGAGGTGCTCTTGGCAGGGATGGGAAGTACGGATTTCTGCACAGAATTGCAATGCCCTCCTCTTCCCTCACTGCTTTTGCTGCAACACAAGGGTGGCTTTGCTCCCCAGACACCTTCACATCCCCCCACGGGTTGTCCCCTGCATTTTGGGGAAGGCGCAGCCTTCCTCACCCCCTTCACCCCTGCTGCTGGCCCGTGCCTCGCTGCCTGTAGGATCCAGGATGTCCTGCTGGGAAGGGAGGGGAAGCTGGGCGGGCTGGGCAGCCCTCCCGGTGTCCCGGTCCCGGGCAGCGGTGACCGCCGCGGTTCGCCGGCGCAGCGATGCCGGGGACCTGCGCTCGAGGCTAATTAGCAGCGCCGCAAAGTTCATCAATAATAGATCTCGTGGCGGCAGCTGATTGCCGGCTCGCGGCGGGTGGGCACGGGGTGGTAAATCAGCCTGATTGATTGTTGACCACTCTCAGTTTTTCCAGCGGTAATTTAAAGCAATTAAAACGCCTCCCTCAGAAATTAACAAGGTAAATAGTGCCCCCCGCGGAGCCGCCTGCGGCAGAGGGTCCCTGGAGATCCAGGGCTCCTGGAGACCCCGGCCAGGCACGGCCAGTGGCCATCCTGGTAGTCCTGGAGAGCCCTGAAGCAGGGATGCTCCCAGGGATGCGTCTGGAGCTCCTGGACGGGTACTGTGTCACGGAGCAGTGCTGTGCACACATGTTTGCAGGACGTGGAGCAGTGCTGATCTTGGGAAATGGCACGACTGAACCCTGGGATTAAATTTTCGACTCTAAGGCTTCCATCCCAGCAGTAAAAATACCTAATTTTTAGGTACTGGAAAATACTGGATTTTCCCTTCACTAGGAATTGTGCCCAGCCCTTCTGCTGCTGCAGCTCCTGCTTTAATTGCACAGCCTATTCATCCTGCTGCAGAGGTATAAATAGAGGCTCCTTCACCCATGAAGGGTGATTATCTTTTATGAGTGTGAAGGATCTATAACTCTTGAGGTGCGATAGGAAGAAAGTGAGGAGAGATGGGGAGTTGCTCTGCATGGATCGGATACTCAGTTTTGTGTCTGGGAAATGTTGGCTTTCAACTAAAACCTGGCTTTTCAGAAGTGAGGATGAAGTACAGGTTCATTTTACACCAGCTGCTGAAGCTTCCCCTGAGGCTGGACACCCCACAGGTCATCCTGGCCTGCTGCTCTTGGGTGATGCTGTGGAGGGATGGATGGGGTCTGTGGGTAGGGGCAGCAGGATGGGCAGTGTTTGCTGGCAGAGCTCCTCCCTGTGCCCAGGGCACACTCCACAGCCCTGTTTAGGCTGCAGCAGACAAAAAATTTCTCCCACTAAAGCTTTACAGCTCTACAGAACTCAGCCAGATGGCTGCCAGAGGATCCTTCTGGAAAACTGATGACAGTTTGTCTTTGGGATCGCTGGTGGGTCCCACTGCCGAGGGGCAGGGAGTTTCTGGTCTACTTTGTGTCGAAAGCCATGTTTGTTTATCCCCAGGACTTCAGCAATGTTTTTGTGGCTGCAAGTGACCACTTTTGTGTATTGGCAAGCCCCTCTTTACCTGAAGGCATCAGCAGTGTTTTGAGGGCAGTGCAGGGGCTGTGCATTCACTGTGTGCTGCTGCTCCTTGGAGCCATGACTGTGGTTTTCAGGCATCGAGATGTGTGACAAATAAGTGAAACTGGAGAGGTTCCTTGCAATCCAAATACCATCAGCCTTGTCCAGCCTAGGGAGGGGAGACCAGGCCTGCAGTATCAGAAGTCCTGAAACAAACACGCTGATGCCCATTAGTAAATGTGTGCTGATCTCCCCTGTTTTTACTCAGTGTGTTTTTCTGTTTGGAGAGGATCACAGAAGGGAAGTCAATCCTGCCCGGTGGAGAGGGAGTTCATGGGATGCCATTTATATTGAATAATCTGCAGAAAGTCAAGGGAAGTTGTATGTTAAGAGTAATTTAATGAATTTAAGCTGTAATGCCCTACCTGCTCCAGTCAGATGCTGAATAGGAAGGAACGAAGTGCAATTTGTCAGGGCCTTGGTAACGGCTGTGTTGCCATTAAAAGAATATGATCTTACAAAAGAGGTAGGATGCGAAATCCAGCAGAGTAATTAAGCTACTCATCTAATTGAAAGTTCTATGATTTATTGAGCCATAAACCCCAATTCTTTCCACTTACTGACCAGGACCTACGATATATGCTATTGCCTGATGGATTCTCATTTCCAGCTGGGCAATATGCTCCTTAAAAACAGTGTTAAAAATGTCACCAAGGAAGGCATCCTTCATACTAGGCAAGTGATTTAGCCCCATCTGAAGTCTGCAGCACATCAGAGTTATTCCTGCAAAGGACCCCGGGATCCCATAATGGATGTGTGTGCTGGCACCTGTGGGAGCAGAGCTCTTCAGGGCAGGAGGTGGTGGCAAGGGGGTTCAGCAGATGGTTTGTAGAGGTCACAGGGGAGATGGAGGTGCAACCACCTGCTCACACAGCCGTTGGTGAGGTACAAATGCTTCTATTGGTCACCAAAGCCTGGCCCTGTGCTGGTGGGACAAGAGGAGAGTGCTCCTGGAGGAGTGGATGCAGTGCTGGTGATGGGTACCCCTGGCTGTTCGTGGGCAGTATTGCCAGCCTGGACCAAAGCTGAGCAGAACCAGAAGGGATCAGTTTGCTTTCCTCTCTGTCCCATGCTGCAGTCCTTGGCTCCGGAGATCTCTGCTCCTGGAAGCCCCTGCAGTGTCCTGGTCCCACGATCACCAGGAACCACTGTGGGCTCCCCAGAACTTCTCTGCAGCTCAACTCCCTTGGAGCAGGCAGGATGGATCCTCAGCACCACCTCTGCCTTTGTCTCTGCTGTTCAGATTCTTTGGTCCTTGCCCTGGTGATTTCCTGGGGTCACCTGTGCCTCTGTGGCTCCTGGATCTTCAGCAGGCTCATGGTGATTGATGTCTGAGGATATTTCCAGCCTCCAAATATTTTTAGCTTGGGTGTTTCCTGGGCTGGATAAAAGTGTGTGTCTGGAATTGTAACGATAGATGATGTTCTTTAGATGGGTGGATGTGGAAAGTGTTACACATCACTTGTGTGTGAAAACACACCTGTGGGTGTTGGATTCCAGATATTGCTGACACAGTGAATGGGAGAAAAAGGGAACAGAGGAGGATTAAAGCAGTTGAGGGTTCAGTGATGATTTGTAATATCTTTCCCTCAGCCTTTCATCTGGACAGAGGCCTCTGGTGTTCCGTGCTCCTGATCATAAATGCAATGAACTCTTGAAACCTCAGAGCATCCCTGGTCTCCCTGGTTAATGCAGGGCTGCTGCAAGGTGGCTCTTTGTATTACTTTTTTCCTGTCAATTAGGTAATTCTTAGGCCATCTTTTCTTTAACCTGTACCGATTGCTTTAATTGACTTCCGCCTTAATTGGTAACAAATCATTTCCACTGAGCCCTTGTAGTTTCTCTGTGTCAATTGGTTCAGCCTTCCCCTGGGAGTGTGTGTGAGCTGCTGAGCAGGGCTGCAGGAGCTGGGCAGGAGGTGCTGGTTCCTGTCCCAGCCATGTCTGCCCCATCACCTGTGACTTGCCCAGCTGTGTGACTGCCCACTGTCACACTGGTGTCCAGAGCTGTTACCTGGTGGTCTCTGGCTGGTGCCACAGAGGTGACTGAGTTCACCCTTGTCACTGTTTTCCCCAGACTCTGCATTTGCACCTGGAGCAGGACAATTTGAAATCATGAGAGGAAGAAGGTAGTGCAGCATATGACAAACTTGGGGGTGAAATCCCAATGCACACTGTAAATCAAAGGAAAAGGATCTTGGAAAAACACTCCTCCCTTTGACATTCTTGCAGGGTTAGCTGTAACTGGAATATTATTTGATCTATGTTGTTGAAAATCATGGTTTGTTTTCCTTTGCTTGCATATGAATATACTTACAGCATCTCTTTGTGCTAGTTGTTGTTCTGAAAGCTGCAGCTGACCTCGTAGGACACCCAGACACAAAACCTAGGGCTGTCCATAGGCAAGTGGAAAGATCCTTTGTTCCTGAGGGAGGTCTTGCTTGGGTGTGATGAGCAGAAGAGTTGGGTTGTAAGGTAATGGACACATCTGTCCCCAGCAGCCAGCCTGCTCCGTAGCAGATGTGCCTCCATGGAGCAGCTCATCCCTTTGGGATGCTCTCCCACGAGGGTCTCACCCCATGGAACTGTGCAACGCCCATCTGATGGGTGAGAGAAAACTCACGTTGCCTTTCCCAAAGGGGATGAAACCCCTGGCCCAACAGCAGTCCCTGGGAGAGCTCCTTTGGTGTCTGCAGCAGTTGGGATTGCAAGGAGCCCAGCCCTGTCCCCTCGGTGTGTCTGGAGAACGAGCTGCAGGGCAGAGCATTGCAGGCAGAACATGAGCTGTCTGTGAGGCCAGGGTTACCTGGTGCCCTGGCTGAGCTGCCACTTCCTTATTTACCCCATTTCTGAAGCAATCACAGCGGGCCAGCGTGTTGACACTGGCTGGTGCTGGCGGTGTTTCCCGGTGCCGGGGCGTGCGGTGCCGCTCGCGTTCCCAGCGCCGCTGCAGGACCAGTCACGCTCCTCCAGCGCTGCCAAGCGTGTTTTGGTGGGATGAGATGCTCCCCTCCCAGCCCCAAAACTCCTCCCTTGGCAGGGGTTCAGGGAGCTCATGGGGATGGCTGCTCCAGGTGCCTGGTGGGTCAGGAGCTGCCTGATTTCCTCCTGCCCTGGGGGTACAGGCAGTGGGACATGGCACGCTGTGGTCCCTGACTCGAGTGTGTGCTGTGCTGAGCAGAGTGCTCCCCTGGGGAGAAACACCATGCTGTGGCCACCCTGACCCCTGGGAGGGCTTCTGGGCACTGGCACCCTGAGATACAGTGGAGTGGGCTCCTGGCTCTGGGCTCAGAAAGGCTGGAGCTGGAAACCTGGAAAACATGGGGCTTTTTCTCTCCCTGTGTCAAAGCGTGTTACCCTGTCATTGCTCTAGACCAGATCCCTGCATCCACTCCTGCCCAGCCCTGATCACACAACTCCATGTCTTCTAGGAGAGCCTGGATGAGGATGATCCTGAGTCCTCCAAGGTGCAGCCTCCTGTTTCCCACCCAAGAGGCTGGCTGGACAGCAAGGTCCTCTGAGCAGCTCTTGGGCTACCAACAGCCTGGAGATGTAATTCCAGCTACAGTGGTGGTGACAGACTTGGGACTTGCAAGGGAAAGTATCCCCAAGTCCTTCAGGGTCACCCACACCTCATAGGCAGAACAGAACCATTTGAAGGGAGCTCGCTGCCAGGACAAGAATTGTCCAACACCTTCCATCTTGTGGAGCTGTCTGCCTCCAAAGCCAGTGAAATTTCTCTTATGAGTTGTCCAGATTGCTGCCAATGCATCCAGTTTCCTTGGAAAATGCTTTGAAAAGGAGTCAGGAAGGACCACCCTGATTAGAGGGGCAGCCCTTGACTCCCTTTCCATGAGCTCTGGTCTGGCATTCAGCAGCCTCCTGACAAAGCATGGATATCCTTTGGAGGGGAAGGGAGGTCTCTCCTCCCCATCGCTGGGATGACTTGGGGTATCAAAATAGCTGGCAATAGAAGGGTTTGTGAAAACAATCCCTGCAAAGCATTTTCTCTGCCGCAGCTGAAGCAGTCCCAGCAGGAGCCTCGCCTCTCAGGAGTCACAGGCAGGGGCAGGGGCCAGACTGGAAGCTGTGTTCCCAGCCAGCAATAATACAGATGGAAATGCCAGGAGCAGCTTTGGAGTCCTGCTGCCATGAGGTGTGATGGAGAGTCCAGAAAGATGAATAATCACCTCTGAAAGGACTGCAGGGGTGAAACAGGGGAAATGCAACCCCTAAGAATGCCCTGTGGTTCTGCTGGGGTGCATGGCAGAGTTTGAGGGACTGTGAGCTTGGGAGCCTTTGGAGGGATCTGCAATTAGCGGAGGTGACAAATAAGCTTTCTGCTGGGTGCTGAATCACTGAATCACCACTCTGTGACCCCTGTATTGCATCCTGCATGTCCTTTCCAAAGCTGAGGAGAAAAGCTGGCACCATTCTATTTGCTGGACAATTACTGTGTGTGCTCTCAAAGAGCTTTCCTGCTTCAGCAGCACTTTAAATCCAAGAGACAATCTGAGTTTGACTTGGCTGAGTGACAAAGGCCATTTCCTTTCTGATTAGCCCGGTTGTCGCTTGGCTTTCCTCCCTTTCCATCCATATCTGCTCGTGGAGGTCTCTGTCTGAGGACATTTGGGGGGTTTGCAGCTTGCAGAAACGTGGCAGATGAAGTACATAATCTGGGCTATAATTAATGTTCATTGTCATCATCTTGCTAAGTATCTGCAAGTATCTTGCTAAGTTCAAAGACCTGTCATATTTGCCTTCAGATGGTGGGAAGTGCTCTCCAAGAGTTCCCCAAGGACTGGGGCCTTCAGCTGCAGCTGCTGAGGACTGGGGTGGGCAGTGGATGCAGATGAGGATTTGGAACCACCCTTGACCAGAGCCTCAGGGCTCTGCCTGGCTCCTGAGAGCAGCCCAAGGGGAGCAGGAATGTCCCGTTCCTTGTGTGCAGCGGGCACTGGGGTGAGGGGTCTTGTGTCCTTGGGCTCTGGCTGTAGTGAGGACAGCTCTGGGGCACAGGCCAAACTCAATCTCTCCTTGTGCAGGTCCTGCAGCTCCTCTGTGCCCACAGCCCTGCTGGCACAGCAGGCACTGTGGTGCTCCCTGCCATGCCAGGCACCCTGAATAATCTGTGTGGCCCTAAAGTGTGAGCTGAGGCCATGGGAGAGTCTGGGACCAGGAACTGGTGCAGATGGTGGGGCTTGATTGGGGTCACACTTGCTCTTAGCCCCCCTTTAAACCAAGACACTGTGAAGAGCTGCTGGTGCAGGCCAGTGGGAAGAGGCCATTTGGGCTTGTGGGGCTTTGTCCACCACAGCACAGCCTGGCTGGTAGGGCAGAGTGCTTGGCAAGAGGAGGTCTGGGAGGGAAGAGGAGTAATTAATATGAAAAGCTGGAAGGATGCATGCACTGAGCAAACCCTCCGCTTTACTCTTTTGTTTTTTCCTTTTTTGAGCATTATCCTGCTGGTGGATAAAAGGGCAGGCTTGGAAACCTCCCCCAGCCTGGGGAGATCTGCTGCTTCAGTTCAGGATTTCAGTCTTCTAAAGCTCCAGTGATTCCTATCCTAGGGAAGTGAATGGGGATTCAGGAGTTGAGATGGGGAGTCTTGGAAGGGTAGGGACCAAACCCTCAATGAAATGTTGAGTTTTTCCCCATTCTTATGCCCCAGAAGGAACTTCCCTGGGAGAGATTTCAGCTATCAGCAGACTCAATGTGTGTGTACTTAGGGCTCCTTCCCTGCCTAAATGCAGGGAGTACAATCCAGCCCCCTGTGCTGTGGCCTGGGGATGTGGAAGCTGCTGAAGGTAATTGAGGCCTGGGAGAAACAATTCGTGATAAGGCAAGTCCTGACCTGAACTTGTGCCCAGCAGTTTTCAGTGAGAAGGGAGCAAACCTACTCGGTGGTGTGAGAAACCTCGTCAAACTTCCTTGTTTAGTTTTCCCACAGCCCTGTGCTTCCTGCTTGCCCCGGTGCTGGAAGTACTGAGATAGCATCAGGGGGGCCGTGCTGGTGGGATCTCTGTCCAGCAGGAGCAGGATGTGCCAGCCATCCCCTGGGACAGCCCTGCGAGCATGGGAAGGGCTTGGGAGGCTGCTCTGGTGCAAGGGAGGCTGCCCCACTCCCTGGGGTCATGTTCAGGATCAGATTCTGGCTGTATGATAAACCTGAGTGAGGGGCACAGGATACCTGGGGGGGAAGGACTGGCTGCCCTGCTTACAGGAATTAATTTTCAGGGCGATGGTCCCTGCCCAGCGGGAGGGTGTGTGGTGCTTCCACAGACTGAGATTATTGGAGGGGGAAAAGGGTGGGACTCGAGTCTGGCTCTTCCTCCCCCTCCACAGGTCATGGGCTGTAAATTGGCGCAGCCTTTCTGGGCATAAGGAAAAATACCAGTTGCCTGCCAAGGAAAACAATAGGTCTTTCCACTGTTGAGCCACGTCCAGACAGTCTGGGCCTGTGTCCAGCCCCGCACTGGCGCTCAGCTTGGCCTCCTCTCGCCAGAGCTTTAATGGGAAGGAAAGGAGAAGCAGCAGAGAGTAATGAAACAGAGGAATGTCTGTGACATTTTTCTAAAAAGGAAAAATGTGGAGTTTCCAGTCAAACTAAAAGACTTATTGGGTTCGCTGGGAGGCTAAGTCCAGCTCCTTAGGACAAACTGCTAGATAAGGAAAACAATTTAGTCCCCAGTAATATTCACTTCAGGATGGCCTGGACTCTGCCAGAATCTGTTTTGACTGCACCGTGCTCATTGATTTTTTTTTTCTTCCCTCCTCTTCAGCAAATGTGTCCCTGCAGGTCCACTCTGGAGAGCCAGGATGGTGGCTGTGCCCTGCACTGTGGTCACTGGCACGGGACCCCACAAAAGACAGCCTTGGCTGGCCCATACCATCTGCCAGAATCATCAGCTGGGCAAAGGTTAGGCTGAGCACCATGGGCCAGAAGAACTGCTGGAGTGACACCAGGGGTCCAGGTGCTGCCTGAGGGAGGGCAGGGGAACGAGCTGGTGTTGCACTGAAAGGTTTCTGCTGCCTTTGACACAGGGTCCTCTGAGAGTCCTGTGTCTGCTGCAGTGGCACAGCATCTCTCAGCATACTGCCTGCTGTTTGCCCAGCACTTGCCCACTCTCCTGGACTTGGTGTTCCTGAGGCAATCTGACAATTCCTGACCTGGAAGCCGCTGCCTCCACTGCCCAAAAGCCACAGGAGCTTGGGAACTCTCTCAATCCCCAACGGTTGACTAAAAATTGGGATTTCATGGCACACTCACAGGGTTTGTGCAGGGCTCACCGTGCTGCAACGTATTTTATTTAGGAGTCTGGCTGCTGGCAGGTTCTCCCTGCAGTTTTCTGTGGCTGTTTTACACCATGCTGTGCTGGAGTGGGGCACACGGAGTGACTGAGCGTGCTGGGGAAGTTCTGTCTGCTCTGGAAATAGAGGGCAGCCCGGGAGTTCCTTGCAGGAACAAGCAGTTAATTACAGCAATGGCCAGACATCTTGTGCACTTTCGCTTGCTGATCCAGCAGTGCTGTTGTGGAGCAGGGACAAGCAGCTCCTGCTGGGAGAAAACATATGAAGAGTCCAGTATGATCAAATTTTGGGCCTGGTTAGGAAGCGTAGCACAGTTGGTGCTGTGTATTTCAATTTTTTTGAAGATGTTTGACATTTTGCCCAGAGAACCTGTAGCTAATAGCACATATTATGTGGATTAAAAATTGGCTTAATGACAGATTTCAAAGTCTGGTCAGTAATGGCAGTGTCGCTCCCTGTGGTGTTCCCAAGGAACATTCTGACATGATTTAATGTGTGATTTAGCAACAATGATGATAAAAACCTTTGCTGGTAGTACCTGCAGATGACATGGAGATTGGGTGGTGTCAGCAGTGAGGGCAGAGCTGTGACTCTCCTGGTTCAAGGGTCACAAGCCAATGTGATGCATCACCACAGAGCTAAATGCAGAGTAACTCCCCAGAAATGAGGTGGGATCCCCAGTCTGTGTGGACTTACACAGTTTTTAGATGAAGTTTCCCAACATGGGGCTGAATTTTGGATTTTATTCTTCAACAAACCCCCGTGACTTCTTTGCCTGTCCAGAATGGTGTAATTCCTAGCCTTTCCCAAGCCTGGATCATGTTTGTGGGTGAAACACTCACTGTTTGTGTTTATCTGTGTGTTCCCCCTGTGCCCCTTGGATGGAGAAGAGGGTCTGCAGCCAGAGCCCAGCCTCCATCTGAGCTGTGCCTTGTTGCTTGCAGCAGAGTGGAGCGAGGCTGGCTTCAGCTGGAGGGACAGAGAGGAAAATCCAAGCATGACAATATTCCCTCTGAGGGCAATTACTCTCAACAGGCAACAGCCACAGCATGAATTCTGGCACCTCCAGCCCTGCTCTTCCTCCCTGGGTTGCTTGGAGGGTTTGTCTGATGCAGAGAGTGAACTCCCTTGCTGGAAGCCCATGTAGCCTCAGCGATAGCTACAGGGATCTCATCAAGAAAGAATTTCTTGGCAGGGGATAGGACCTGTCTGCCATATGGTTTCCATGTTTGGAGCAGAAGGTGATCTGTGGAAATGGAAGAAAAAAAAATTCTGAACTTCTGTGGCTGATTTTCACTAGAGACTAATTGTTGAGTGCAGCCCCATAGAGGGACCAGGGACAGGGCTGACCCTCAGTCCCAGCAGCTCCCAAGGCATTTCTCGCAGCAATGGCTCAGGACCTCCTCTACAGAGCATGCTTATCGTCAGGAGACTTAAGATTTGACAGCTCCAATATCTTTTTGAAGGGCTTAGACAATAAAAAAATAAGACAATAAAATGTAAAGCTCTCCAGAGCGTAAAATGTACAAATGATGGTCACGTCCTGCCTGGCTCCAGCTTCCCACTGCCCCCCTGGCCTGCACTGGCTGCAGGAGATGCTGCTCCATCAGCAGCTGTTCAAAGGGAGAGCCTGTTGGGGAGATACCGACTTTGGGACTGCATCTCTGAAAAACCTGCTTTCCCTTAGTGTAAGGAAAGCTGGGAACAGCCTGTTGTGAGGAGATGCCTCATAAGTGGACTCATCTGCCACCTCTGCTTTTCTGGTGTCCTGTTCTTCAGCCTGAGGAGGTGGAATATGTGCTGTGGCCTTATTAGAGGGGTTTTGCACCATCCCACCTTTCTCCTAAACCAGTAGAGCACATTCCTGGGGGCATATCTGACTGTCTAACTGGATAGATGAACCAATCTGATCTGCCTCCTGTAATAACCTCAGAGAAATGCTCATTTACCTAAAATCTGAGCCAGGAGAGAGAAGCTTATGTCCTGAAAGTGCTGGAAGCGTGGGAATGGCTCAGCCAGAATGCCAGGAGTGCTCTGCCACAGAAACATGAATTTGTCCCTTGTGGAGGGGGCAGTAAGAGCTCCCCAGGGGAGGGCACAGGCACCATGGGGCTGTGGGGAGCCATGGCCTGGAGCTGAGGGTGAGGACCTGCTGTGCCACTTGTGTGGGGACACAGGGGGAGAGACGTGAGGCTGAGTCTGAGGGCTTGGGCTCAGCAAGAGGCTCCTCTGCCTGGATCATCCTGCCTAAGAATTCATCCTGCTCTGCAAGGGCCTGGATCTCACAGTGTAGCTTCCAACTGGCAGCAACAAAGCAGGATAAATGTCTGAGCAGACGCAGAAGAAAAGTCTCTCTGTGCCTGACACACAAAGACACTCACTACTCTTGAACAAATATTTAGGCCATTTCTGTTGCCAAAATCATCACAAGGACACATGTTTGCAACAGAGCTATGACCCATGGTGTCCTCAGGCCTGCAGCCCTCGGAAGGCAGCTCACAGCTGAGCTGTGTGCCCAGCAGGGAAGGGACACAGAGCCCTGGGCAGGAGTTGGAAATGGGGTATTGTGGATAGGATTTTATGTGTGAAGCTGGGCCTGGCAGCTGTTGGTCTCTGTTGCCTCATGGGGATGGTTGGGATGCTGCTGCCACAGCAGGGACACTATTCCCTCGTGCAGGGTCACAGGCTGTCCCTGCTGAGCCAATGTCTGTGGCAGGAGCCAGTGATCTTTTGTGTAGGGTGGCTGCTCAGAGCCTCAAAAACTCCTTATCCCCTGCTGCCTCCCCATCCCTGGTAAGGAGCAGTGGGTGCCTGTGCTGTCTATTCCCAGTGTGCCACAGGCTGGTGACAGCTGATCTCTCTGTGCCCCTTCTGTGAGTCACCACTTGGTTGGGAAGTTCTTGCTTGTTCTCATCAACAGAAGGTTGTGCCCTGGCATGTTGCTGCTGTCTTATGGAGTACCTGCCCTGAATCTGGGTGAAGCCATGCTGGAGCTGGGACTTGCCCAACTTTCTGTGAGAGGAGGAGACCTCCCCTGTCCTTCCTGTGGGCCGAAGTGACAACCAAAGTGGCACCATGTGGCTGTCCTTAAATGTCTTGCCTCCATTCTGATGGAAATGTTGCTAATCAGCGATGACTAAGGAGAGCCAAGTAAAGAGCAGTTGGTGTATTTGAATTCTTTTGACATCTTTGCAGTGTTTCTGTAAAGGCATGGAGTGTTTTAAAACATGAAATGTAACATCAAAACAGTAAAAGTAGATCAGAATGTTCTGTCTTGCGTTTCAAACAATGCCCTGGAAATTTCCAACTCTTTCCTGTTTGTCCCACTGCTCGCTGGACTCCTCTGCTTGCCATCCTTCTGCTGTTTATGATGGCAAAGCTTTTTGATTTTTCCTACTCACGGGCATCGATCTGGAGGCATTTAGCATATTTTGCTAAAATAGCCTCTCCAGAAGTTTCCTAGGGCGCTCAGGCGAAGTGGAAACATTCTGGTTCCTTCTATGGGTTGGGCTGCTCTGTCCTGCTGAAGGCAGGAGCCCTCCCACCGTCCCCCAGTGCAGGGCAGGCAGAGCCCGCCCGGGCTCGTCCCAGGAGGAGCGCTGGGCTCCAGCCAGAGCTCAGCTCCAGTAGTTCCAGCCGGGGACCCAGAACCTCTCCTGACTCGAGGTCAGACAAAAACAGAGCTCCCTCCTCCTGCTCTAGTTCTGGCAGGCAAATTCCATCACTGCACAAATATTTTGGCAATCAGCAATAATGGAAAAGGAAAACGCAGAACCGTCCAGTCCGTCAGGAATTCTGCAAACTAGGACACAGCGAGCAGGCCGAGGGGCAGGGCTGGGCTGGGCCCTTGGCAGTGGCTCTCCTGTGGCCACCAGCCCCAGTTCAGCTGCTGGCCTCGGGTGTTTGTGGCCTGAGTGTGTGATTTGTGCCCGTGGGCCGGGCGGGTGGAAGCGATTTGTGCTCTGTGTGGTTGCCGCAGTGTGGGGTGGTGTGTGTGTATTTTGGTATCTATAAACAAAGCAGCTCAGGAATGCCTTGATACCAAAGGTTGTTTTTGGCTTTGGATCAAATACTCAGTGTCTAGTTTTTTGCTTTTTCTTTTATTTTTTCTTCTTTTTTTCTTTTTTCTTTTATTTTTTTTTCTTCTTTTTCTTCTTTTTTAAAAAAAAAGTTCAGCTGTTGAAAGTGAGGAAAAGGAACTTCTCACTCATGCGATCCTCATGTGAGTTAAAAGGGATAACTTCCAAGTCTTTGGAAGCAGCGGATCTCTCAGGTCATGGTCAGGGGCAACTGAACTTCAGGCTCCTCTGGCCCCTGAGGACAGGAGAGGACCCTGCCCAGCAGTGGGAGAAATGGGATGAGAAGTGGGGATCCTCGTGGTGGGTCTGAAGTTGGGAGAGTTTCAGAGTGAAGCCCCCAGGTTGGGGACTGATGGGTGCATTCCTGCAGCCCATCCACCACCAGCTGTGCTGCTGTGGGGGCACTGTGGTTTCAGTGCTATTTCCCCATTCCACCAGGTCCTGGTGCAAGTGGGACTTCTCCCACTGGGGCTGGCTGGAGCTGGGGGCCAAGGTGCCACCCCTGCTCTGGGCACTGCTGCATTCCAGCCCGTGGCATCCCGGGTGGTTGCTGGGGCTGTCTCTTGGACTGGATGTTGTGACACCAGACAATAATATCCATTTCCCTGGTTTGAGGAGCTGGATTCTTGTGTTTCATGCTATTTTGGTATTCATTTCAGTTTTTATCATTTTAAGGTTCATGCGTTTCTAATTGTCATGAATACCATGCTAAAATTAATAGTTCTATGGTTGGTTTATTACATTTAGTAAAATTATGGGCATGTAATGTTTGCCAAGAAAAGACGCAGCTGAGACTTTAATCATGTAAAGATGATAATTTAGTTGTTACACTTGTTGAAATGATGGGATTAATTTTTTAAAAGTTTGCAAACTAGACAAGAAATGTAAAACATTAATTTAGTCAGACAAGCCAGCTAGTGAGTGAGTGGTCCCCTCAGGCTGGGGAGGAATGCTGCCATCATGGCAGGGAAAGGGGCATTGGACAGTTTTATAGCTATGGGACTTGTTATTCGGGCCAGACACTCTGACTTTCTTTGATGAACTTGGAAAACTTCAAAACTGCAGCATTCTCCATGTCTCACTCCTGCCCACACCATTTCTAGGGATGAGCTTGTAGGTTCTGCACAGAGAACAAAAAATTATTCTCAAATCAAATGCTCTGCATCTGGAGGGAATGCTTTGGTACCAAAAGGAGACAGCTGATGCTCCAAACCCCTTTCCCCAGGCTGATGCCTGTGGCCCATGGGGAGGTGTGTGCTGGGAGTCACTGCTTTCCCTGGAGGTCAGGCAGGACACAGGGACAATGTCAGTGCTGCTGTGACAGGGTGAAGCTTCACACTGCTGAGACACCCCCCTGAAGTGCTGCCCTGGAATGCACCCCATAGCCTCCCTTTCCATTTGATTTTCCTCCCCTGCCCACCTGCCCTTCTGAGCTGGAGGTGGAGCCTCACACAGGGTCCTGCAGGAGAGCTTAAAGCTTGATCCTGGGGGTCTTTTCCAGCCTTAATGATTCCATGATTCTGGCTGCATGCAGGCTTTTCTGTCCTCCCCAGAGTACAGGTACTGCTGTGCACATGCTGTGGGAATCTGGCCACAACTTTAGCCTCAATTCTGCAGAACGTTTTGTGGCAGATTGTCAGGAAAGGAGAGAAAAATGTAAAATAAGTCTTGTTTACTATAGATGATGATGTGGCAAAGTAACTCAACAGCCAGTTTGCAGAAGTTTATGACAATAATCATGACTATGTTTTATAAGTGTATAGCAATGTGAGTGGACTCAATTCTGGCTGAATTTAAATAATATGGCTTTGTGCAGCAAAGTCTAAATCAAATGGCTGTAATTTATGCTGAAATGTGCTACAGGATGCATTTAGTCACAAGTATGTGCTGATTGTAGCATTGTGCCTGATTTATGGCATTTTACTTTTTCAGATGAAAATCCCTACCAAAAATAATATTTAGAGACTCCTTTTATTTACCGAGCCCAGCAGTTTTCAGTGGCACTGCAGCACAGGATTGCTTATCTTCCTGCTCTGGTTCCCAGCAGCCGGCCTGGTGCCGAGGGCTGGATGTGGCTCCCAGTTTATGGACCGGGAGAAGTGATGAAGGCTCAGTGGGAGCAGCTTGGAGCTTGCATCCCCACCCAGCTTTGATGCAATAAGTGTCCATCACGTTCAGAGCCTGGCTAAGATTAGTAAGAGTGAAGTTAATTAAACCATTCCCTCTTCATCTCTGGGGTGTCAGTGAGCCGTGGCGGGTGTCAAAAACAGGTCAGGGAGAGCGGGATGGGCTTTATTCCTCAGCCCCGTGCCTTGGTTGGGAATGTGGATGTGGAAGGCACGTATGGGTGTGTTTACACCACGGAGCTGAAGGATCCACGTCTGCCAGCTCTTTGCTGACACACGAGAGGCTGAGATGTGATCACCTCTGACATTTGCCGAGTTCCCGGGCAGCGGCCCGGCCGGCGAGCCCGCGGGACCGACGCGCGGCTCCCGCAGCTTTCAGGTCTCATTAAACCGGGCCCTTCACGGCTCCTGCCTCAGGGCCAGGGCAGGTCCCAGGCACAGCCCTGTCGGGGTCATGCTCCTGCCTCTGCCCCGGGCTCCTGCCGTGTGTGGCTCGAGGTCTGGCAGCAGTGCCAGCCCCAGGGGTGCTCCAGCAGCCCAGGGTGCCTCGGTGTGTGCCCAGCCCTGTGCCAGCTTCCAGCAGAGATCCCAGCGTGCAGGGGAAAACTGAGGGGACCCTGGAGATCCTTGTGCAGACCCTGGAGACTTCACAGCACCTGGTGTGTCCAGACATGGGGCCTGGGTCCTTCCATTGCTGAGGGATCAAAGGCTAAGCCATCAACAGTGACAGGCATTTGTGTGACCTTCTCCCCACGTCCAGGCAGTGGGTAAAGCTTGGATGGGTGTCTGCAAATGGACATTTCCTGAGCATCACCCCATGGCCTGAGTGGCATCCCTTCAGCAGCTGTGCTGCCATGAGTATTTCATATGGTGTGTGACAGTGTCCCCAGTACAATCAAGCTAAGAAGCTCCATTTGTCATCACCACTGAAGGCGAGAGGCAGCCCCTGAGCACACTTTGCTTTGTTTTTTTTGGAAGTCACAGAAGAGGATTCTGTCATCAGGCGAGTGGGAAGGTTTGGGTGATCCTGGCCTTGCAGAATTACCTCAAGAAAGTGTCAGGTCTCTGGCTCTGCAAGAAAAATATGTAATTCAGAGGCAAAAAGAAAGATTTATTTAAAGCATTTGAAATCCCTAAATAAATCATTTCATCTCATAATAGGTCCCAAACCATCCTAGGAGTGAGCACATCCATTCAAAAACTCAAGATCCACGGTATTCCATCCTACGTTAAAACTACTTGTGCTGAAAATTTATCAGTGATTTATTCTGCAGAGTTACTCCATTTGTAACTCTCCTTCCTGAACGTTTCAGCACCATTGTGTTTGATGATAAGAACTTGTTGTAGCAACCTCTGTCCCTAAACACTTGGAAACTCTTGTTTAAATAAACATGCAACTTGCGAGCAACACGCAGCTCCAATGTGTATCTTATTAAATGCTGGCAGGAGTGGAGCCTCCTGGCTTTCTTGCCAGTGTTTGGAATACAGTAGCATTTTTACTCCATAGTAATAAATTTCTGTAGAATGAAGGGCCATAATATTTGCTGTTTTGGGGAAAACTCCGTTTAGATAGGTGGAGTGATGGAAAATATTCCCAATAACTAGGAAACAAAACGAAGCAGGTAAATATTTAGGTTGTTAACGTTGCATCTGCCTTTCCCAGGGCTACAGAAGGAGGGAAGGAGACATTTCCCAGCTCTTCTAAGGAGAGGACTTGTGGCGAGTCATTCAAAGAGAACTGATTGGAAACTTGCTCAAAACTCAGACTGAGAATTTCCTCTCGCCCATCCCCATCCACCCCTTGCCCTTTCCCATCCACCCCTTCAGCTTGTGCTGCCTCGCTCCAACCCAACTATCCTTATGGAAAAAAACTTTTCCTGCTGTCTTTAAGTTAGTGCTTTCTAATTAGTTCACTATTAATTAAGGGGTTCTGATGTTACGATGTGAAAATTAGCTGGCAAACCAGATTGCCATTATCCAGAATTTGCGGAATTAAACTCAGAATTCCAAAATAACTTCTTCATTAATAATTCTGATTTTCCAGACATTACACAGAAACGCTGGCGATTAGCAGAAGTGTGATGTGTTCTCATTGATAGTATCCCTAATTAGCAGTAATTTAGTTATTAACTCTGGTGCAAACGAGCAGGGACAGAGCTGGGGAGCATTGACTTCTTTTTGCACAGGAACGTTTTGCCACTGCTTTTAGGTCTCGAGCCCTGGGGAAGATTTGTCTGCCCAGACCCCGTGTTTGCTGCAGGAACCCTCTCCTTGTGCAGGGTCAGAGGACAAGTTGAGGGGCCAGAGGAGATCCCCCATGGACCCCCACAGCTCCCCAGTGCAGCTGGGAAACACAGGCTGGTGCTGAGGCATTACCTGCTTCACTCAAAACTCGGCGAGAGTTCAAGTGGGCAGGAAGCTGGCCCTCTGCCTGGGAGAATTTGTCACAAGATTAAGGGAATTAATGAGAAAATACAATACATTAAAGAATGAGAGATTTTGCTAACCTCTTACCTCGTCTTTGCCTTAATTGCCTTTAAAAATCATGGGATACAATGAATTATCATTGATTTTTCTCAATACCTTTTATTTCTGAAGAAACCTAATAAATAGCAGTGAGAGGTGATGGTTCAAAGGGACCCAGGAGATAGATGAGGTGGACAGGATGACAGAAATCCCCCCCCAGGGGCTGAGGGTCCCTTGGTGACAGCACTAGTATGTGGTAGAGCATTGTGGCTCCTCTTCCTTGCCCAGGTGCTTGGCTGGAGCTGCTTGGGGAAGATGGGGAAGATGGTGCTGGGAGCAGGGATGCTGCTCACCCTGTAGGTGTGTCTCTCCTCCTTTGGCTGCTGCAAGGAGCCAGGCACCCCTCTCTCCAGGGCAGGGTCTTCTGTTTAAAGCATGTTGCCTCAGCTTTATTTTTTTATCCTAAATCTGATATTTTGGTCAATGTAACTTCTCTGTGAGCCAGTGTAGGACCGAGCTGGAAGCTCCGTTACCTCTCACAACCACGTGTTCCATGTGCCTGCACAGCCACAATCCCCACAGACAGGGTGGGGACCTTCTCTAAGCACTGTGCACTGTCCTCTCTGTGGGATTTGGGTTTATTGACCCAGGAATGAACACCACTGCCATGGCAATGCAGCTCTCATTCTGGGGTTTTCCAGCCTTCACTGCAAAGGAGTCCTGTCAAAACTTCAAGCAGAGACATGGGATTTGCATCAGGAATGGAGACAGAAAAGCCCTCAGGTCTGTTCTCCTGCTTACCAGAGGCCAGATGAGCGTGGGGGTCCCTCTGGCCTGAAATGTATGATCTGTTATTAGAAAACACCTGGCAGTCTGACTGGCATCACTGGGAAGGGACAAGGGACAGGGGTAGGAAGGTTCTGAACTGCAGCTCTGTTCCCAGGGCCAGCCATGCACAGGGATAGCCCCAGGCAAAGAGTAACCTCAGATTGAACAAAATCTCACAGACAACAGCACATGCTCTGTCCAAAGCATGGCTTTCCAGGCAAGGAGTGGCTCACATCTTTAGTTCCAGGCAGCAGGAATTTGGAGCTGCTTTCCTTTGCGTGACACTCCTGGACAGTGTCCAGGTGGGACCGCCCTCCCCACAGCAGCAGCATCCTTGGAGTCCACCTGCAGTGCAGTACATGTTCCCCTCCAAGCCAGAGCCTCAGTCTCTGTCAGCCACTCATGGGGGCTGCTAGGGAAGCCTCAGCCTTAATGGGATCATTTTCTTGCAAGCTGTTTTGGGAGGCTCACCCAGGCACTTGTATTTCTATGCAGCATCTGCCAGGGTTCTGCACCTCAGTGAGCTTCAGGCAGGACCATTGAGAGTTTCAATAATGCTTTATTCAGAGACAGATTAAGATAACTTCCTTCCCTCTGTTCTGCGGATATGATGTAATTTGGACATGTCTATGGAAGTTGGAATGAAAGAATTGTCTTGTGTGCATGATGAATATTCTAATTGAGAATAATATTCAATAAAGATCAAGACAGGTGCTTTCTCCTTCCTGGGATTCCTAATTGCTGATGTGTGACTGCAATTTGTATGTCCTCTTAAACTTCTTTCCAGTGGTTTCCCAGATTTATTACTGTTCCATACTACTGAACAAAAAGAATTTAAATTAGCCTTTGCTTTGGTATTTGATACAAGGTGGATTTTGCTGCCCACATGCAAATTCCACGTGTACAGAAGGTACCAATCAGGAGACAACCTAAATTTTACCCTGACTTTGGCAGTGCCTGGGCCCCCTGCACCAGGGTTGTTCAAAGCTATCCTGATGTAGCAGCTACTCCTGATGCCTTTCTGCTGTTTTCAGATCATTAGATAGTTTTGGAAATCCTTCCATGGTCCCCAGCCTCAGTTGCCAGAGGCAAGTCAAAGAGTTTTGGAGTGGAGCAGGGAGATCAGAGGTCTGGCTAATGGTGCTGACTTCAGGTGCTGGAGAGAAGACAGACCCCCTTTCAAGGTCCATGTAACTCAGAAGCTAAAACCCAACAACCTGTCCTGGGTACATTTGTCACAATACTGGAAATAGCTGGAGAATGGCCACTGATTTTAGCAGTCTGGGTTTTGTCTGCCTGGGACTGTTTCTCTCAGCTTTCCACCCCTTCCTGCCAATCTCTGTTTGTTGGGAAATGTCACCATGAGAGGACAGCAGAGAGGGAGATGGAAATAACCCTGTCCTGTTTGTCCTCCTTGTGGCTCATCTCGTCAGACATCCCTGGGGCCTTTCTCCTTTCTTGAGCTGGAGTTTTTCCTGGTTTTGTGGCCTCCTTTTCCTCCACCCTCTTGGTTTCCTCTGTGTTTCTGGCTGTTTTCTTCATTTGCAAACCTGGGTTTGTAGTTTTCCCAGCACTCCAGTTCCTCGAGCAGTTGTGCTGACGGTGCAGTGAGCACAGGTCTCCCCACAGACCACCTGGGAAACAGGAAACACTCTGAACCTCTGGATTAACTGAAACACCATACTTAGGTCCCCCTTGGCTTCTCCATTTCCAACTGCTGCTCTGACTTTGGGCCACCTTTAGTCCTAGCAGTTATGATCATGTTCACACACTGAAGTGGTTTGAGGCAAGCTGGAGAGCCCTGCATGCCAGGAGTAAGTGTATCTTCCTCTGGAAAAGCCTGGGATGTTCATTAAGGCTCTCATACAAATCTTCCACTTTGCTGACATCTGATTTGACAGATGCTTTGTTTCCTGTGTCCTTGCAGAGCAGAGGTGTGCTCACCAGGCAGCTCCGAGTGGCCCGGAACCTGCTCTGGCACTGGCACACTCTGCCTCCTCATTGTCACAAGCTCAAATGGGTGGGAAACGTGGGATTTTGAGTCAAGAGCAGGAGACTGTTTCCAAGAACCATCTCCAGGCTGAAGTTCCCAGGGGCTGCACAGAACTGTGGGGAGACTTGCCCTGTGTGCCTTGCTGAGGATTCAGGCTGGGTGCTGTGAGCTCAGCTGGCCATGGTACCTGCTCTCTCCCCACACCTCTCTGCCACCCAGAAATGCACCCAGGAGCCATAATCAGAGCATTCAGAGCAGTTGAGTTCCTTGATCCCCTGCACATTAAAGGAAACAGAGTGGAGCACAAATCAAGCCAAATGTTGCTGTCCTGTGAGGAGTGTGAGAGGGCTGGGGGTGCCGCAGAGCCGGCCCTGGTGCGAGGAGATGGCCCTCTTCCCATTCATGTATTTTGTATTATAAAATGACTGCGGTTGTCATAGCAACATAAAGGGAGCAGATCTCATTACTGAGGCCTGGCCACATTATTTTCTCCAAGGAATTTCTTCTTTTCATTATTTTTCTCCAAAGGTCAGTTATCCTCTGAGGCAGGGTGGGAGATTCTGCGAAAGGTGAAGCATATTCATGGCAGAATTCCCCTGGTGGAATTTACAATCATTTTGCTTTTTTTATACTTGTAGAGAGATTTCTTTTAGTATAACATTTTCTTTTAACCCTTTCTGTGTGAGCCTGGCTGCTCCCCATATCCAGCTGGGTTGGTGGCTAAGAAGCTTTGCGCAGGGATTTGCTACAGAAAGCAGAGAATTAATGTCAAATCATGCTTTTATTATCACATAAACCGAGGTGTCTCGTGCTGCTTATGAGCATTTTGCTGACTATTGTCTGCCTTTAGCAGCTGCACAAACTGTAGGAACTATTTCAAACTTTGTTCTGAAGCTGTTTCTTATCTTCTTGCGAAGCCATCATCGTTGGGTGGTGGTGCCAGTGGCGAGGGAGCAGCTCCAAACATTGCATTCATCACTTTGAATATTGGGGTGCTCAGCTCAGCTGGAGATGCAGGAAAGTATATACACAAAAATATATGCACAGTTCAAGAAATGACTGGACATGGCACTCAGTGCTCTGGTCTAGTTCACAAGGTGGTGAAGATTGGACTTGATGACCCTGAAGGTCTTTTCCAACCTAAATGATTCCATAATTCTGTGATTTTTAATTGCGGAATTTCATCAAGTCCAGAATTTCACACAAATGTCCCAGTTCCTTTCTGAAAGAAATATTTCTCATTACCTGATTATTAAAGCTTTTAAACGACCATTCCAGCTCCAACTGACAACCTGTATTTTCTAAATACGTTCTAAAAGAATGATAATGCCCAACCAAAGAGAGAGGAATGCAGATTGCACCCCTGTGGTGGGGTATCCATGAGGTCAGGTAAAAGACCTTTCTGGCTTTCCAATATGCCACTTTGAATGTTGACAAGGATAAAGAAGTTTTTTCAGCTTTGCAGAGTTTTCAAGGATTGCTTGTCCTGAGATACAAGATAAAAAAAGAGAGTAGCTCTCGATTGTCTTACAGGATGCACAGCCCTACGTAGCCCAGAGTTTTTAAGAGGATATATGGGCCTTTATGCAGTACAGAAATGCTGGTTTGTCTTCCTCTTCACAGGTGTTTGTAAATAATTGTGTGATATTACATAGATAAGGGGTCTGATACCTCCCTCACACCTGTGCCACGTGTGCAGTGTTAATTCCGTGTGGTCAGAGGGAAGAAATCCCAGCTCCCTGTGCAAGGCAGTCTGGCCTACTGAACTGTACAACACAGCCTTAAGGAAGGAATTAAGTTGTATATTCTGCTGTTGTTTTAAATTTCTTTAATTTAGCATGGGTAAGCCTTACAGTTCTTATATTGTATAAAACAGCACGGAAATGTGTCGTGTCTCTTCCCCACTACGAAGAACGTGCAAGGAACTCGCAGCGAGCAGGAGAGGCTGTGGGGAGCATATGGCCGTCAAGGCTTTGCTCATTAGTGGAAATCTGCCTGAAAATAGGATCACTTTCTGCTATAAACTTCAGTCATGCCGAAAGCCAGGATTTCCCAGAACGGCTCCTTTGTGTGTGGCAGCGCGCCGGAGCGCCTGTTCAGCGGGCTGCCAAGGAGCAGGTCTGGGAAGGCAGGAAAGCCTTGTGGTGGTGTGCATGATGCACAGAGCCATCTTCCAGGAGCACTGGCTGGACATGGTGAAACTCGTGGGGTCTTTGCCGAACCCATCAGCTCCCACGGTCTCTGATGAATTCTGTGTTAGAGATAACCACCTTCAAAATGTCCTTGGCATTGCACGGAGCAGGGTGGACTCAAGGGGATCAGAGCAGGGTGAGAGGGAAGGGGCCACTTCTGACCCCTCACAGCCTCTCCTGCTTTGTCATGTCTGGCAGGCTGCACAGAGCAAGGGCCAGGGTAGAGGGGTCAATACTACTGACCCACTCCAAAGGTGTCTTTTAAAAATGAATGGATTCTAACGAATCCCCACCTATAAAAGCAGCAACAATGCCTGGCCATTTCACAGCCCTTTCCGTCCCGTGCTCATCATGGTTTAGCACTGTCAGTGCTGTCAGTAGCAGGGGCAGAGCCAATGCTGGGACTTCGATTTAGATGTCCATTTTCTGTAAATCACATTTTGCATGCAAAATGAGTGTTTGCATATGCAAATGAGCAGGCATCTAAGTGGCCATGTGCGGCTGCTAATATCTACTTTGCATGCTCGCTGCTGCGAACTGTGCCTGGTGAGCAGGAGCGTGTGAATTTGTGCATAACCACCACGGCACGTGCTCCGTGGCAGTGGAGGAAACCCAAGAAAATCGAGATGTACCTTGGTTTAAAACGATTTAGTCAGCCCTAGGTGTTGTTTTACAAACAGATCAGCTGAGGGCTAGACCGCACCGGCGAGGTCCAGGAGAGTGCGACGCTCGGTCGGAAACCCCGGCAGAGGCAGGATTTGTGCTGAGCACATTCATCCCATCCCATCCCAGCCCATCCCAGCCCAGCCCAGCCTGGGCACTGAGGATGCTGTGATGGTCTGGTGCATCTGCCAGGTGATGTGGCTGAGCAGCGTCTCGCTTCGGTTCCTCGCAGCCTGAGCCGCTGCCTGGCTTTAATTGCGGGCTGCAGCAGGTAGATGGTGTCACATCACACGCGCCTGGGAGCCAGCCGGAGTGCCTGGAATATCTGATGAACACGGGTTATTATAGGGCTTTTAACTGTGCATTTAGCAGTGGTGGATGTAAAGCTTTTTAGCTTGCACTCCTGTTTATTAATTAATAAAGGGCTCTGTTCCGACATTACTTATGTCCCCCCGTGTCTCGTCAGAGCTGCAGGGCTCATTGCAAATGATAAGAGGCCCAATGCACTCCTCATGAAATTCACTTAAAGCTGGCAGCTGGCCCTGCAACCGCGTGCCAGGATTCCGCTCCGCTCCTCTCTGGCAGGCTCTCCTCCAGGACCCCTCCACTGCTCAGCTTTTGCAGTTGGCACGGGCAGAGGGATGCTGCAACGTGGGCAGCTGGGCAGAGCCGAGGCCAAAGCTGTTCCCTGGAGGGCTGTCCTGTGGTCAGCAAGGCTGAGCTAGGCTCTTCTGAGCTGTCCTCACACATCTCCTTCCAACTTCCTGGAGGGGTGGAAGATTTAAAGATGTAAACTGGCACAGGGTGTCCTGCAGACATATGACACGGGGTGCACGTGCCTTGGTGGCACAGGAGTTGGAGGCAGCAGAGGAACAGGGCAGTGCCAGGAGCTGAGGTGGCAGGTTGGGGACTCTGCCTGGTAGAGCCCCCAGTTCCCACACAGGAGAGCTGATAGAGCAGGAGGGCAAAAACTACAGGAAAGGAAAAGAATCCCTAAACTCTGGGCAGAGTGCTGCCAGGTCCTGATGTGTTTAATGGTGTTACTAAAATACAAAATTTCCCATCCACCACCTCCAACTGGTTCTGCCCAGTCCTGGAGGACTCTGCTTTGGGGCTGCAGCATCTCTCAGCCCTGAGGACAGGTGCCTGTGGGGGCTGGAGCTGGAATCTGCAAGGTTTGGTCCCACGGACATGGCAGGGAATGTGGCTTCAGCAAATGCAGGCCCCAGCACTTGGCACCACAAAACCTCCTGCCAGATTTTCAAGGTGGTCTGGGTCTGTAGTGTTGGGGTCTGGAGCTGAGAGTCCTCTCGTATGGTGAGAGGTGCCTCAGCAGCTCCTCTGGCAGCTGATGTGGTTGGGACTTGCCTGACTCTCTGTAAACACCAGCAGCTGCTGGTGCTCAGCTTCTTTGCAGCCTCTTCTCTTTTTTTATTTTTTTTTTTAACCCTAACTGGCTTGTGGTGGGCCAATAACTCACAACAGAAACATCTTCTTCTGATTAGGATCTGTTGAGGTATTTTTGTATCCTTAGCTCTAATTTGGATGACAAATCCCCCATAGCTGTGATAGCGGGAAGGGAAATGGGCACTGCTGGTTTAGGCAGGATGAAGTGGTGTGATAATGTGGTGTTTGTGCTTATTGCAAACATGTGTGGAATGGAGAGAGAGCCTCTTTGCCTAGAGCAGCCCCGGGTGCTCTGCTCCTGGGCTGCCAGAATCAGCATGTGAGCGAGGGGTGAACCCAATGGGAGCTAGAGAAGCTCTGGGGTGTTATCCCAGAGAAGTGCCCCTTCCTCTCCTTGCCTCGTGTGGAAGAGCCTGGAGGTATATTTTTGTTTTAAAAGGTTGCAGGAGTAATGTTCAGGGCTTGGTGCTCTGTTTCCAGATCTGGCAGGTGAGGCTGGGGGCAGCCAGCTGGTTCCTGCCCTGTGGTGCCATGGTTCCCTCTGGCCCTGGTACAGCACTGCCACACTCTCAGCTGGGTGGTCAGGGCAGGGCTGAGGTGCTTCAGCTGCTTTCCCTTCCTCCCCTCCAGCTGCCACCCTCCAGCTTGTGCAGGCTGGGAGAAAGTTTCTGGTGCCAAATCCCTGCTCCTGGACTTGGTGGCTCAGCCTGATTTGGCTGTGGATGCCCTGGACTGGCCTGGGTCAGTTCT
This sequence comes from Trochalopteron elliotii, assembly GCA_024734555.1. NCBI lineage: Eukaryota > Metazoa > Chordata > Aves > Passeriformes > Leiothrichidae > Trochalopteron > Trochalopteron elliotii. The sequence goes on from JANPWX010000137.1 coordinate 633,657, forward strand.
CCTCCAAGGTGCAACAAACACGGAGCAGATGTACCAATAGCAAGGATATTTTTGCTCTGGATGTTGAAGGTTTGTTTTCATTAAGCATTCTGGAAACGTTGCTCTTTGTGCCTGAGCATTCGGGTTATGGAGCATCCTGCAGGCTCTGAAATTTGCTTTTTTTATTTAAGTTTTTTCTGACTTGAAAGGCTGGTTTTTATAACAGGTCAATTTCAGCCCATTTGATATTGATATATGAAGATCCTCAGGGATTATTGTAATGCATTTTTCATCCTGCTGTGATAGTATCATATAAGGAAAATGGGACTGACTGTTAAGTACAAATTGAAAAAGACATGGTCATTTAAGATAACTCCTTATCTGTATACAAGGAAATGGTATCAAGGAAATAGACCACCAGTTGACAGAAATAAATTTTGCCTCAGGCTCCTCCTTCTCTTTCCCAGCTGCTCAGGCTTTCCCTTTTCCCTTTTCCCCTTTCCCTTTTCCCTTTCCCTTCTCATTTCCATCACATTTTTTGAGGGGTCTCTCTGGGCTGGATATGAACCCAGCCAGGCTCCCCTCAGGGGTCAGAGCCCTGCCTGGCTGGGGGACCCCAAGGACCCCCGGGACCCTGGGGTCCTCTAGTGTGACCTTGACTCTGCCACCACCAGCCTGTCCTGCCCAGGTGGCACAGCTGGAGTCGATGGGCCCCACCAGTGTTCTTGGGATGAGCTCCGGAAAGGGACACCCGGAATTTATTTGCCTGTGTCTGGATGTGTTGGAACAAGTGGAGGAGCTTAATGAATGATTTCTTTAGTCAAGTGAGAGCTGTTTGTTTTTATAGCCCTTATAAAAAGAGAGGAAACAAACTCAATAAGCCAAGTCACACTCGATCCAGTCAGAGTTTTTTATTCCTGGCATTTTATCTCAACTCTCTATGTTTTAATAAGCTATAAATCAGGGCTGATGGTGTGAACGGTGTCGGTGGGTCCTGCTCGCGCCACCAGGAACGACACTGCCCTGCCAACACCTTCCTGCAGACAGCCTGGCCTGTCCCTGGCTGCTGGGATTTGTTGGAGAGTCTTCTTCACGGAAAGCTGCAAAACCCATTTGGATTTATGATCATTCTGGAGTCTGAGCAGGAAAAGTGTGTTTTTCCAGCTCCTGTGAGGTAATCACAGTGCGATGACATATGCTGCCGTTCCCTGTGCGCCGCACACGCTGTGCTGAGCATCAGCTCCGAGCATGCTTTCTCCTCCTCGGTGATTATTGCATCCCGTTTGGGCTCCAGGCGTTCTGACCATCAGCAGAATGAGGGCGATTACAATTTGGCATAAAGCACTGCAGTCAGAAGCCAATGTTTAGAGACAGTGGTATAAGAGAAGTTCCATAATTGGAGCTGGAGGACTGAGTTTGCCAGAGTATCTATTGCTGGCACCGCGTCCTTCTTGGCGCTGCACCTATTGGAGCTGCACTTTGGCCCACACCTTGTTTCATACTGAGCCTGCAATTAAAGCACAATCAGTGGTCCCTGTCCAGCCCTGGGATGCAGTTGTGCAGCCCAGATTCCTGTACGTGCCCAAAAGGTCTCTGAGGCGCCCGCGGTGTAACACACACGCTCACGGCCGGCGCCTTGGCCGGGGGCTCACGTATGATCCTGAGGAGAACTTCTCCAGCTTTAATTCAGTGTAAAGACAGTCCCAGAGCAAAATTCCTGCACTGACCATGACACTCCTGTCCGGTCTCCCAGCACTTCAGGGCTTCTTCATGTCTTCAGCTCTCAGGTTCTCTCTGTGTTATGGCTGGGCTGTTGCATATTCAGTGGCTGTTGCATTTAACAGTAACTGTTTATTTTATTAGTTCCTTGCTGGATTCATATTTCTGTGTTCTGTTTCCCAGTAGAGATACCTCAGGATGCAATAGCAGCCATGGCTCTGAACCAAAACAATCACTGGTGCTCATGGAAAAGCAGTGAGACAGACATGCATGAGGTACTTGGGAAGGCAGGATGGGTGGCACAGAGGTGATGAAGAACCAAGAACAGGAGATACCTTGGCAGCTGAAGAAGTCCTCAGGAAACTCCAGCCAAACGCAGATCTGAAGCAGCGATGTAGGAACCGCATCAGACTCCAGAGAAGGTCTGTGGTGGCTTCATCCTTTGCCTTGGGACTTGACCTGTGCCGGGGATGCAGCAGATCCTCTGGTCTGTCCCCAGAGGTGTGAGGTGGGTGCCTGCTGAGGAAAGCTTTGTGCTGGGAAGGGTGGTGGCACCGAGCCCGGGATGCTGCAGAGCACAGCCGGATGTGGGGGAAGCTCCACACTTGGCTGTGGGGAGGAGCTCGTTGGCTTTTTTGGAGGAGCATTATCCCAGCATCCCATTTAGAGCCCACGCCTGGTGGCACTGGACCTTCCCTGAGCCGGTGGCTTCAGATAACTGACTCAACAGCATGCTTCATAATTAAAATATTATAGCTGGAAATGTTGACTATCTTCCAAGTATGCCAGGAGGCTTCTGTTTGCACGGCTTGGAGCACAGGCTGTCAGGGAAGGCTGGTCAGAGCAGAGACAAAAGCATTTATGTTGCATATTGCTCCAGCATCTCAGAGCATTCACACAGCCCGTGCTGCTGCTGGCAGCTTCTTATTTCCTTCACACCTAATTGAACTTTGTTTTAAACTCTTTTGTCTGACTAATGTCCGGAGTGCTCTGACATGGCCGCTTTTGGCCTTTCATTCTGGTTCTCCATCGGTATTTACAATGGGAGGCTTTGGGAAAGGCTGCTGCATGGAGGGGGGCTGGAAGGTGAAGGGCATGGCTGGAGGGAATGGCTGTGGGGGCCCACAGGGAGCCCAGTGAAGGCAAGGTGGCAGTGTGGGACCCTGCCAGGACAGTCAGGTAAGGGCTGGATCCCCCCAGCCCTTGGTGTCTGTGCTCCTGCCTCGCTAGGATGGGGTCTGGTGCCAGTGTGGGTCCTTTGGTGGGGGTCCCTGTGCTGTCACCTGATGCCTCTGCTGTGACCTGAACATCGGCTGGAAACAAAAGCATCTGCAGGGGAACAGCCTATCTCTCTCTTCAGGGGCTGCTTAAGACTGTACAAGGAGATAAACAAATTATATGGCCTTAAATATCGGTGGGATCTGTGATTCTCCAGACAGCCATCAAGGCAGGGCTAACAAGGGCACTTTAAACACCGAGTCAGGCATTTCTGCTGCAGAGATCCTTGTCTCAGCCCTCCCCTGGGAGAAGAGCAGACAGCAGGTTTGTTAAAGAACACTGCTTTAAGTTTTTCAAAGTGAAATTCTTGTTTTTCTGCTATTGCTAAGGAAACTGAACATTTTGTCCCTGCTGGCCCCTGAGCTCCAGCGCTCAGTGCTGCAGGGGTGTAAAATCAAGCCTAGGCCAAGAGTCCTTTCCTGTGTGTGCCGAAGGGAAGGGGGGATGCTGGAGCACAGTGCCAGCCTGGCACATTCATTTCAGGAGCTGGGACAAGGAGGATCCAGCCAGGAAAAGTGCTGGCAGTGGCAGGATCTCTGCCTGCCATGGGGACCCTGCCCTCCACCCCACAGCCACCTGCCAGGGTCACACCATTTGTGCCATCCCCAGGCCACTGGCCACACATCTCATGGGGCCACAGACCTGGCAGTCAGGGAGGAGCGGGGATGAGGGTTCAATGGATTGATCAGCTGTTCCTTGGGCTGGCAGGAAGGATAATCCTCATTAACACACCCATTATTGCTGCAGCTCCTCAGGAAAGAGGTGGAATGCCGGCATCGCAAAGAAAAGTGCTTTTGAATTAGTAATGTTTGTCTAACACAGAAAACTCCAGGTCACCTGGGATAGTTCACAAGTGGCGTCTTGTGTTTTGGAGGAGGGAAAAAAGGGGTTTCAAGAGACAAAGCCCTCGCCGAGCTGGTTAGAGGAGGCACAGGACCGCGGGAGGTGTGGACAGGCAGTGACCTTCTCCGGAGCATCCCAGGCTGTTCTGACGCTCACCGGGAGCTCATCCTGCCCCTCCAGCCCCAGCAAATCCTCGCCACAGTGCCTGGAACCTCGATCCTCTGAGCTGCTCCTCTCCCACTTGCGGCAGTGGCTGTGCCAGGAGGATCCCAGTCTTGCTCAGGGTGATTTTCAGAGGGGTTGAAAGATATTATTCTCTGTGTCAGACTCATCAATACTTTTAATTAGCTTTTTTTTTTTTTTTTTTTTTTTTTTTTTTTTTTTTTTTTTTTTTTTTACCCTGCTTCCATTTCCTTCTTATATATCAGCCTCTTAACAGATTTGAGTATGTTTTGAGCTGCCATACCCGACGCCATTTAAATCACTTCTCAAGGGCGCTGGGCCAGGGATGTGCAGTGGTAGTTTAAAGGGATTAGAGCCCTTTGTTTTTTCACAAGTGGTTCAATTTACAAAAGATCAGGGTTCAAGACCTACACACTATAAAGTGACTTAAAGCCATGAAATCTATTTCTCACTAATTCTAGATTACTCTCTACTTAGGAGCCCAGGGTGCCAAAAATGGTGGTTTTTGTTAAAATGATATGAAATCCTAATGCCAGTCTTTTTAACCACTATTGCACAGTGTACAGTGTCATGCAAATTTCGGACCTATGTGAGCAATTATGGAGCAATGAACATGATCATTTCGATTAAACCAACATGTGTTTTCAAAGATTTTATTTAAGGCAGATAACCGTAAAACTTTGTCACTTCGCTTCTCCTCTCGGGCATACGCACAAAGCCTTAAACACCCCACGTATCTCCTTTGTAAACTCTGAGCATTAATTGCCCACTGCTTATTCAAGCAAAGCCCCCATTGAGAGAAATGGGATTTTGTCTGAATAAAGGCTGCAGAATTGGACCTCTTGTCTGTGGGTGAGAGATAGGCGACCGGTTTGGTCTTAGGGTCTCCCTTTGCAAAATCGGAGCGTTAGGGAAGATGGGCTTTCTGTTAAAAAAAGTTTTATCTTACTCAGCATCATACTTGTAATTTGAAATGGAGAGAACCGGTGGCCCACGCGATCATGAATAAAGAACAGTGGGAGAAACTGGGTCAGGCTGGCAAGAAGGTAGGAGCTGCCCCGATTGTTTTTCTCCCAGCCATTAGCTTCACAAGAGAATCCTTTTTCTCACTGGACGACTGTACTTTATTTTTCTAAAGCAGTATCCCTCTGACAACCCAAAAGGAATACTGCATCTGCAAATGAATGGTGCCTGCAAAGAGACAACATGAAATTTTTAAAAAGCATGGTAATAAACGCTATTCAAAAAAACACAATCTCTGAAAAACACGGCCTATTGAAATGACAAGCCGAAAATCATTTGCTAAGCACTGAAATGGCCCCTTTTGTCACCCCAATCCTTCTGTTGACAGTTACCTTTCAATCCTACAATTGTGCAGTAAGTACTGATTTTTATTCAATGTTCTATTCACCCTGCGTATTAATGAAAAGAAAAAAACTTGTAAGAATAGCCTTTAATAGGCTGATAGACAAGGCTCCCCTATTCTCCTGCTAGAGCTCCTCTTATCAGCTTCTCACAGTATTGCTGCTCGCTCAATTCTTTCCCATTTCTAAACTTTGCTCACCCATCTGGGCTTGTTCTCAACTGAGATGGAAACATTTTTATTTCACAAGTCTTGCTGACCTTTTCTTATTCTTCAGGCAGCGTTAGGTGAAGCTCTAACCTCAGACCAGCCTTTTTTAAGGCTCAAAAAAGCACAATGAGCGGATCAGGTCTCAGCTCATCTGAGGAGGAACAGAGGGGTTGTTCCCTGAACACTTCAGAGCTCTGCAGGGCCCGGGGCGATGGGACAGCAGCCACGGTAACAACAGTGACACAGTCCTCGTTTTGGGGAGTGCAGGGAAAGGCTGGTCACACTCCTGGCTCTCACAGGGACCCCTGGCATCACCGTTCCTTGGCCAAAGCAGTGACTTTCACGTAGTTGTTGCAAATAAAAAGTGTGTAACAAAAAATTGGGCAGTGCTGTCCTTGCCTGGGAGTACCCAGTGCCAATTCTCCCAAGGTTTTCTGGAGCAGTAAATGAGTAGATTTGCCCAAAATTGGCAATTACATGTATTACAATTAGAACCCAACTTGGTAACACATGTCTCCAGCCTGTGATTGCAGACGTGTCCCCACTCACTCAGAGCTGGTGATGATGGTGGCCGAGCTCTCTGCGGAGTTTTGTGGGGGCTGCCCCTTGCCTGGGCCCCTCTTTGGGGACTGTCCCTCTGTCTGGGTTGCCCAGTGTGACCCCTGGGCCAAGCAGGGCTGTGAGGGGCCCCTCAGATGGGGCAGCAAGAATCCGTGTCCGTTCCTGAGCCTGCTCCCAGATGCAATGCTACCAAGGGGAGAAGCCTCCTCCTCCTCCTCTGCATTCCCCACTCATGCAGTTTTTCTTTCCAGTAGGGAAATTCAGCACATAACTATCCAGGATTGCAAAAATGTAAACAGTCTGTGTTACATGTCTTCAAATTACAGCCCTGCTGCTCAACACATGTGCAGATAATCGAAGCCCTCTGCTCGCGGGGCCCCGGGCCGGGTGAGTGCCAGCCACTGTCCAGTGTCCCCTGCCCCAGATGTCCCCTGCCCTGGGTGTCCCAGCTCCAGCACTGCTCCAGGACCCCCACCACTGCCATGCCCTCCAAACCCTGCTGGCACCTCCACCTCTTACCCAGGGCTGGCCCTGCTGCCCAGCAAATATTAACGAGGAGTCTACTTAGGGGTTGTTTGAATAGAGGAAATTGTTTTACACTGTGATGCAATATTTCCACACCGGGGTCTCATTTATGCAGCGTTTTAAAGTCAACACTGGGCACATCTATCTCCATAAGGAGCCAGGCCCATTATCCCCAGTTACTTTTAAGCAGTCTTTGGCTGAGTCCTGACGTGCTGCCGGTGCCATACATCACAGGGATGCAGTTTCTTAAACTGCAGCTCGTGATTGATAGTTTAACCTTTTTCTCGGAGGTTAATTCGATATATGCTGGTGTAAACTATAAACCACAGCTCCAGCCTGTCGGGAGGAGGTAATCTGCATGGCACTCTTATGAGATCTCAGGTGCTGCAGTAATTACATGGTCATCTCCTCCTCCTCCCACTTGCTGCTTCTCCCTGCTGGAAAGAAGAGGAAGAGGAAACAGAGGAGGGTGCTCACCAGCACCTGAGGAGTCCAGCTCTGACTCTGTTGTGGCCCAGCTCTAGGGACTCCCCAAAGTTCCTGCTCCCACCAGTTCTTGAGATCATGCCAGAGTTTACTCAGGCTGGTGGGAATTTTGGTGTGGCAAGGCCCTTGGGCTGCTCCCAAGGAGCAGCATTCCTTCCTGGGATCCCTTTGCTGTGGCCTGGGAATGCCAGTGGAGGTGGTGAGATGGACAGCACCTGTCGTAGCAAAATGGGGTCCTTTCATAGAGCTGTGGGGGATGTAAGCTCCCTGTCCCACTGTGTGCCTGTGGGTGTCCCTAAGCCCTGACCCATGGTGCTGTCACACACCACAAGCAGCTGCCATGGATGGTTGATACCTGTGATACCATGATACCTGTGCCCATGGGAAGAGCCTTGCTGCTCTCCTGCCCTGGTCTCCCTCCTAGAGCTTCAGCCTCCCTTGCTTTCTTAATTTCTCTTTTTTATTTGTTGTTTTGGCTCCTCAGAGAAGCTGGGGGTGGGAGGGATGTGCAGCCATCCAGCTGCTCTTTGGTGGCTCTTCCCAGTAGGGCTGAGAAGCCACCCAGCCCCACTGCTCCAGCAGCACCTGCACTGCCCTGGCCTTGTGGGATCCTGGTCCTTGGGTAACCCCGTCACTGGACTGAGGTTTGGGGGGTCTGCAGTGTGTTTGGGAGGCTTCAGTGGGTCTGGAGGGTCTGCAGTGGGTTTGCCATCAGGCTCTCACCCTCCAGTGGTCGACTGTGTGTGGCACAGCTGTGACCTGCCAGTACTCCCCAGGAATGGTTGCGTGTGGTTCATGCATTTTTTTTGGCCTCTGTACCCAAAGTGTCGGGGTTTTTTTTCCATAGGAAATAACTATTTCTGCTCAAGATCAATAAGATTTTGTTGAGAAAAAGGGAGAATTTTAAAGGCTTGGTTTAATTTAATCTATTTCTTTGCAGGACGCTCCCTTTGGTAACAATAGGAATTCGATTCCTGCCAGAGCAGACTCCTTAATTAGACCCCACAAAATGAACAGTAACGTGTCTCTGGGCTGAAATTCTCCCTTTCTGGAGCTTGCAGAAAGGAGGGAGTTTCTAACTCATAATTGCATCTGAATGCAAATGGCTGTGCCAATGTGAATATATTAAAAGCAGCAGCGTCAGCAATCACTGTGAAAAAAAATACATACAAATGAGGCCCCAGCTTATTGCTCCATTTGGATGCTGTGAAATGGCACCTTATTGTGTTATTATAAGATTTCTTGCTTAGTTAACAGAAAATGCTTACAATTAAGTCTGAACTCATTTAGTGCTCAGACTAATTCACATTAGAAAAAGGATGTGACCTCGGCTCCAGATCCCTTTTCTATGGCTCTTGCTGTACGTGGAGGTGGCGGGTCTGGCGTGGTGGGCTGGGGAGGAGATGTGCCACAGTCCCTGTGTCCCCTGTCCCAGCAGTGAGCAGCCTCAGGGACAGGGCTTGTGCCTGGGCCAGGCACTGCAGTGACCCCGTCCTGCCCGTGAACCAGGGCGGTGAGATGATGTCACGGGAAAGGCTGTCTGCTTTTTCTACTTATCTTAATTCCTGACACTCCCATGGCTGGGCCCTCATGTGTCCTGCCCTGGGCCTGTGCTGGGGCTGCCTGAGGGAGGGGCTGCTGCTCACAGAACCCAGCTTTGCTGGTAGGGAGTGGGGGTAACAGCAACAGAAAGAGGGGCTGAAGTTTTGGGGGTACAGCACATCTGCTCTGACTCCCTGGCTATCCAAATTAGTGGAAACTAATTGAATTTCATCTCCTTGCACCTCTGCCATTTTTTATGGTGCTGAGAAATACCATCCCTGTGCCATGTGGGATGGCTGCAGATAAATAAGGGTGAGTTTTTGTGTACATCAAACTCTGTGATGATGTGCCTTGTAGAACAGCCTCCCTGGTGCAGCACATAAACACTCCGTCTTCCAGGCACAGCTTTAGATATGGCAGGGACCATGTATGGAAGAATGAGAATAATATATATATATATATATATTGAGAAAGAGCTACACTGTGCGAGTTCAGCAGGCACCACATGGTGAAGAGCTGGCAGGGCTCTGGTAGATTGCAGAGCCTGGCCATCCTCTGTGGCTGCCAGTGACTCCAGGAGCTGAGCTGGGGGTGCCCAGGCCAGCAGGTTTGTGGCACACTGAGGTCTGCCCTTCTCTCCCTTCTTCCCTTTCCCCTTCCCTTCCTTTTTCCTCTCCCAGCTATCAAAGCACCAACCCTTCTGTACAGCCAGTACCTGCAGGACGAGGCCTGTGGATAAATTATTATTGTGACCCTCACTGTGCTGTGAAAAACTTCATGGAGCTGCTGAGTGAAAAGTCAAAATTTGCATTTAAATAGAAAATGTTTGGCAGCGTGTAACCCACCAGGCCATGCGTGGCAGGGGTCCCTGGCCATGGTGAAACACCAGCAGTGTGCTGGGAAGCTCCAGGCAGCGAGATCAGACCCTCCTCTGCTCCCCAGCCCCCTCTACCACTCTGCAGGGTGAGGATGTGCCCCTCTGTCATACACTGACTGCTTTAACAGCCCATCCCAGACCCCCTGTGTTGGAGGCTCACCCCAGGGTGCCTCTGCCCCTGGCCAGCACTGGCCATGCTCTGCTGGCCACATCTTCACCACATTTTGCATTCAGTGACCTCTCAGAGCTCGGGGGCTGCACGGGAGCCTGACTGAGCCAGCCAGGGCCAGGCACAGGAGGGAGAAGTGTGAAGCATTTTAGGAGGTCTATAAATTAATTAAACCCCTTTTAAAGGTTAACAAGGTCCACTCTGTCCATCATTAAAGTAACTTCATGCATTTAAATTTTAACAGTCAAACCAATTAGCAATAAAAATGTTGTATGAACTGCACTTTATTGGATTCTGGTCAAGCCGAAATTGGTTCAACATTTGATGTCTAATACCCCTTTTTTCCTTTTTCTCAATATTAAACACAACCTCTCTTTCCCTTGGGTTGTGAGAACACTGGTGAGCTCAGGAGGTGGAACAGTGGCAGTCAGGGCCACTCTGAGACTCCTCCTCACTCCTCACAGCAGCCTGGCACCTCAATCCACACCTACCATTGCTGAGAAAACATTTTGAACTCTTGGTGACACCTCTCTGAAAGGAAAACACTTGGGACTCTTGGTGACACCTCTCCAAAGGCAGCCACTGCTCTGCTGCTGCAGGGCCCCCTTGGAGCCCCTTCCCACCTGAACAGGCAGTGAAGGAAAATCATCTACAAAGGGGCCCAAAATGCTGATGCAGCAAGTTCCAGCCCCAGCAGAAATTACAGGATTAAGGCACATCTTGTGCCTGTAACAAGGACCATGTGAAGGGGATGTTTGTAGGATTGCCGGCTGCTGGCCCAGCAAAGAGAGTGGCTTGGGGAAGCATGGAGGTACCTGAGCAGGTAAAAATTTAGAGGAGCAGGAGGAGCTGGACTCCCTGAGAGGATGAACAGTGGATAAATTCTCTGCACGTGGACACACTGGTATTTATTTTCCACAGTGCCTTCAACCAGCAGGCTGCACAGGTACTCCAGAACCTGAACTGGCAAAATGAAGTTACAAAAATCTACCAGGATAGAGTTGGGATGCAGAACAGTGTGGGTTTGGTCGCTCTGAAGGGCTGGCACAGAACCTGTGCTGCCAGGAAACCTGGGATAAGCCCATCAGGAATGGTGGAATGGGGAATTAAAACCCGTTTGATGACGAACACTGGTCAAAATGAAAAATTATGGGTGGGGGGGCACAGGGAAGGGGCAGAGGAGGTTAATATTCAGCAGAGCTGAAGGGCCTGTGCTGGAGCTGCAGCTCTGAGCACCCCTGAGAGAGGTTGTGGAAACCAGATGTGGAGGAGCAGTCACGGTGGGGGGAGCAAGGGGCTGGTGCCTGCTGGTAATTACTCTTGATTTTGTGCGATGACATTGAGGCTGTAGGCAAACATGAAAGAACACTTGTGGGGACAGCAGCCCTCGCGCCGGCCAATGGATTAATAAGGAATGACTGACATGCAGGGAGTGGGGAGGCGCACATGGAAGTGTTTTGTAGGGGTTTGATGTTCCACAGGCCCACAGAGACCCTCTCCAGTGCTGATGATTGCCCCCCCAGCACAGCCTCAGGAGCACCGTGCTTGGGAGACTCCCAACCCTTCCATGCCACGCTCTAACACCTCCATGTGACCAGTGTGACTCACTTTCTGTGCCGAGGGGCTCCTCAGCAAGGAGCCATCAGGTGCAGGACATGGGCCACTTGCCTCTGAGCTCCATTCACACCACAGACAGCTCAGAGGGGTAGCTTCCAGGGGAGGACAGTGAGCTTCCTCTCAAAGCAGCCCCTTGACTCGGGAACAGCACACCGATGGTTAACAGGTAAAGGTCACCCACTTTCAGTTAAATCAGAGCAATTAACACAATCGCATTAACAAAGTACTCTATCCTGGATAAAAGGATTTTTCCTTTAGCAATTGCCCCGTGGCTACAAAAAACCTGTACCTTAAGAAGCAACTGCGGGCTGAGGAGGGGGTGCTGGCCCTGGGCATCAGGGTGACCATCAGCAGCACCTTCACACCCGGTTCCAGGACCATCCCTGCCACCTCTTTGATTTAGAGACTGCTCCTTCCTCCCCCCAGAGAAGTGCCAGGCTGCTGCCAGGTTCCTGGTGGATCTAGAGATCCAACATGATCCTTTCTGAGGAAGGCCAGCCCCTACCCATGCCAAGCAGGGGTTCACCCAGCAGGGAGGTTCACAGCCTCATCTGGAGAAGTATTCCTAGGGCAGGGAATGGGACTGGGCGAGCGGTGTGGGAAGCACACAGCAAGGGGGAGTCAGTCACCACCTGCCTCCTGCACTCCCTGCAAACCTGCAGAGAGACTGTTACAACTTTTAATTTGTAAAACCAGGAGGAAAGGAGCGTGTGAACAGAGCAAGCAAGAGAGCAGATGGGCAACGGGCTGCCCAGCTTCACAGGCAAATTCCAGGCGCTTCTGGGATTCCTTGCACCAGCAGGGTTTGTTTTGTCAGCGGTTTGGCATCCTTCCTCTCCTAACCTCCGTGTTGTGAGCAGGAGCCTTGCTGGGTGCAGGACTGGGAGAGCACAGAGCCACACTTTGCATCCCACTGGCTCTGCCAGCAGCTGCCAAGCTCTCCAACACGTTCACAAGTTGATTTGCTCCTTCCTCTGCATTCAAACCACCACCACCACCACCACCATCCCCGTTCTTAATTACCACAGGTCAAACCCAGCCACAGCCTGTGGCTTGGCTCCTGTTTGTTTAACTTGGTGTGGCTGGGAAGGGGTCACCTCTTCATGCAGATGGGGCCAGAGCTTCCCTACAGGATCTGGGTTGGCAGCCAGCCAGCATGGGGGTTCCCTGAACACCCCCAGAATCTGCCTCAACACCCACTGAGCTGGGAAGGTCCTGACCACAGCCCTGTGGCCAGTCCTGCACACCCTGCTCAGCCCTTTCCCACCAGGACACAGCAGCTCACAATGGTGTGTTGGTGCAGAGATGCTGGGGTGCACATGATGCTGCCCTGTAGGGGGGACAGAGGAACCCCCCAAGGGACTGTGAAGCATTGTTTCTGGTTTTCCAGACTTACCACTGCATGTCCTGAGCCTCAGTAACTGGTAATCTTCCTGGAGGAGTAAAGACGATCCTCAAAGGTTCCTGAGGATTTTCAGTTTATACCCAGGTCATTCCTTCTGGGAGCACTACCTTTGAGTGGCAGCACTGATGGAGGAGGCTGGCTCCTGGCAGGTCCTGTTGTCTGCAGGGACCTCAGCTTCCAGGGACACAGCTGCAGCCCATGATCAACACTCATCTCTACTGCAGCCTCAAGGGCCCTTTATCCATCCCCAGCCAGAGAACTGAAATCTACTCAGCCCCAACCCCACTTCCAGTGCTTTTATCCACTGCAGCTGGGTCCAGCCTCAGCTGATCCTGTTTGCCACCCTGTTTGCAGATGAATTCCTTCTATGCTGCCTGGGCCAGAACCCTGTCCCCACTCAGCCCTGTCCCTGTTCAGTCCAGCCATGCTGGCTCCAGCTGCCACAACAGTGCCACCACATCCCATCCATGGAGAGCCTGTGGGGGGTGTGTGTGTGTATGGCACGCTTACTCTGCATGTTCCTGTGCCCCCAGCAGCAGACTGAGATGGGGCAGAACCGTGCCTGAGGTTTCCCAGTGATTCTGGACTTGTGGAGGGATCCAGACCCAGTGTTGCCAAGTTCCAGTGGCACTCGTGGGCAGCTGGAGGACAAAGAGCTCACCCCAGCGTGTCTCTGTGCTCCTGTGTGCCTGTGCCTGCAGCAGGACTGGCTGGGCCAGCAGGGAATGGCCCCTCTCCAGAGCAGTAATGTTCCACACAGGATTGTTTTCTCGGGGCCAGGATTATCACAGCGATCTGGGCAGCCAGCACAGCTCCAATCCCATTACTCCATTAGCATGGGCGTTATAAGGTGACACTCTGCATCTGCTTGACAAAACACAGCCTCAGACTCCGAGCTGAGCGTTTTTACCAAAAGGAACACAGTTTTCACTTGGAGAGGATTTGCTATTATTATTGGCTTGTAGCTGCTTAGAAATAAACAGCAATAAAGACTTCACCAATTTACTCTCAGAATGTTCTCATTTGAAACACGCCGTGCAGAAAAATATTAACAAAATAAACTCCCAGCTTAGAAAAGGCTAAAGAGAGCTTTTTTTGGAGTGTCAATGTTTGTGGAAGTGCTTTCTGAAGAAGCTGCAGTTTGAATTGAGCAGCTGTTGGTGCCATGTCCCCCAGGACAAGGAACTGGGGATGGCCCAGGGGCAGTCCTGGCAGCACAGAGGGGTGGCAGAGCCCTGGGAAGGGCAATTTTTTCCTAACAGGATGATTTTCAGACACAGAGACAAGCCCCACTCCATTTCAGCAGTCCAATGCCAGCCTGGGAGGGGCGAACATGATAAGGTGTGAAAGCCTGAAATAAAGCTTAACCCCGAGATTGAAATGGAGTTGTTCAGCATTATTGGCTTGTAAATTGTTCCTGTGATGAGATTTGGTAAAAGACTGAGGGGTCTTTCAGCAGTGGGAGAGTATTTATGATGCTTTTGTACTGGTACATGAACACTTTTCTGTTTTGCCCATGTTCACACCATCCCAGGGGCCGTGTCCTGTTCCTCAGGGTGTTGTTAAACACACAAGTGCCAGTGAGGTTTGGGCTTTTCCAGCCTCCTGCCTTTGGGTACTTTGTGTCAAAGGTAACAAAGAAGTCCCTGGCCTGCCAAGGAGGAGTGGGGTCCATGGTCCATCCTCGGCAGCAGAAGAGGACCACTGTCCCACCTGGGGGGCTGAAGGCTTTCTTATGCTTGTTTTTGGTGGTGAACCCCTGCTTTTCAGGGCAGGATGGTGTGAAATGCACTGGTCCTGCTGCTGTCTGGCTGCCAGAGGAGCCCATGATGACTTGTCCTGGCCTTGGGGGTGATGGTTGGTGACCAGCAGCATCAGGGATGACTGGGCAGGGTGATCCCCCTCCACCCTCCCTCCAGTTGCCTTTGGTGGCACTGGGGCTGCCCCCACTGGCACTGTGCTCTGGCTGAGGATACCAGATCACTGCTTCCACCAAAGCAAATTCCATGCCACCAGAAGCTGAGTGCAGTGAGGGACTGACAGGTCGTTTGCTGTGGCCATTTCCAACCATAAACGAGCTCCAGCGAGCTCTCAAGGATGGAGAGTGCAGGAAGAGCTTACTGAGAGGAAGCCTAGTTTTGAATTTGCCCAAACATTGCCCCTTGTGTCAAGACAGAGGTCACTGGGAGCGCGGAGCACACAGACCATCATTTCACTGGAGCAATGGAGACATCTTCCTTTAGCACTCTGGTCACATACACAGCCACCTCGCTGCTGCTGGCAGCCTTTGTGTCCCTGTGCCCGTGCTGCTGAGTGTCACAGCCATTGCTGATGGCACACTGCATGCTCTGGAGGGGCTGCTCCCCCTTGGTGGTGCTGTTCCAGAGGAGCACAGAGTTACCCTCTGTGGGGATTCACGTGTATGCGAGTCCATGAATGCTCCAGTGTTAATGCCCCAGCCCAGAGCAGGCACTGCAGACCCAGCACCTCCCTTGTCCAGGCTTTCTGAGGCAGGAAGCAAAACCTGTGTTTGAGCACAGACTGACAGACTTTTCAGGAAAAGATTGCACCTCTGGGATTTCTGGAATAAGCGTTGTAGCAGGTTGCAGCATTTATACACTGGTCATATCAGGCCAAATGGGACATGCTGCCCCTGCTGAATGCTGGGCTGGTTGCCACTGGGAATCTCACATCCGGGTTGCAGACACACTTGGGATTCCCCTGTTTGTATTGACAACACAAGGAGAGCTGAGCAGGAGCCTGGGGATGTGCACAGGCACCATTCCTGTGGGGTTGGAAGGGATGAGCAGGGCCTTGCAGCAGCTCCTCCTGTGGTGCCAGCCCACGGGGACACCCCGCCTTTGTCCCTGCTGCAGACCAGCTCCTAGTCCTGCCCTTGCTTTTTCCTCCTCTGCTGGAGTTCTTGAGCCTAAAAGCAGCAAGCCAGAGAATCATGGCTTGGGTAGGAGCAGGGAGCTGAGCCTGGGATGCTGTAAGATCTGGAGGAATTGGGATGTTGCAGAAAAAGGCAGCATCACTTCCCACAGGAATGCTGTGACAGTGTGGACAGGAGGGAAGGGATCAAGAGCCAACAGACCTCCAAAGTGCAGGATGGAGGCACTGCCCCATGACTGGACTCTCCTGGGAGCCTCAGACTGTGTGGAGATGCCCTGGACTATTCCCAGCCCCATGGATGAGCTGTTACATGGGATACTCCCATCCTAGACGCCATCAGGGTGGGACTTAGGCACTGTCACTAGGATCATATAAAACGTGATGGATCTTACTGTAATTCTTGGAGCCCACGTAAAAAGATACTCTCTAGATATCTATAAAACATGCTGGGATTTGCAATTAAAATACCTGGGTGGTGACTGTGCCCACAGCCTGCCTTCTCTCCCTCCCTCCCTGCGTCCCTCCCTCCCTGCCTCTCTGGTTTGGAGCAGCTCCATGTAAACCCTGTTTTGCAATCACTGTTTAAATAACAAGCTGCCTTCAAAGGAATATATTTAGAACAGAGGGTCCCCCCCCATAAGCACGCTCTGAATGTTTGAGTGATTTCAGCTGGTTTGGCCAGCGTTCTCTGTGATATCATGGCCCGAACATTTCTTTGCGGGTCTGTGAGCTCAGGCTCTGAAGGGCTCACGGCTCTGCAGCTCCTGCAGTCCCACCAACAGCATTTCCAGCTGCTTGTGGGGCAGGCTGGGTGTGGTGGGTGTGTGTGGTGGGGACACAGCTGCCAGCAGGTTGGCACAGGGGGAGCAGAGTCCTGGGCTGGTCACTCTCCCTGGGGTTGGTCACTCTCAGCACTTCCAGCTGGGATTGCTCTCAGTGACCTCTGTGGTGGAGTTGGCCACGCTTTTATGGTCTTAAGTGGCTGGTTATCATGGGCCCAGACCTGGTGTGTTCCCTGTCAGTGAACATGTGTGATTTTTGACATTTTACCAAGGAGTCTCCATGAGGCAGAGGATGGTTTGGCTCAGTTAAACACCAGTCTTTCCCAGAGGAATATTCACCCTGCTCACACATGCAACAGCTCTGACTTGCTCCTGCAGCAGGCAAGAGCTGGAAGAATTTGCTGAATGTCAAACAAATATAATTTTTTTTTTCATTTTGCAACAAACTCCTCCTTGCCCTGACAGCCAGGTGCCACTGGCACACTAGCCAGGTGACTCAGCACTGCCAGCTGCCCTTGCCTTGGGAGCAGCACCTCCGCCCCCCCCGGCTCCCTCTCCATGTTACAAAGCCAGTTCCCTTCATTATCTGCTGGCTGCAGATGTTCACAAAGCCATGAACCGGCTGCATTGCCACTGAGCATTTTAGGGAAGGTCGCTTTCAGATTTCTGTGAATCTTCCAGCAAAACTGAAGCAGCAGTTTATGGGCAAAAGGACACCAGAGTCATTTACTCTCCTGTCACAGATGCCCTGCTCCTGACGGGGACTCAGCCCCGCGTGGCAGGAGGCAGAGACGGGCTTGGCAGAGCCTCACTGGAGAGCAGGAAGAGCCGCCAAGGGGATCCCTCTCCTCCCAGGATCACCAGGATGCTCCTGACAAGGGCTCCTTTGTTCCATGAAGGGCTCACCTGAGGAGCGGGACAGCTCCGGGTGTCTAATTAGCAACAGGAGCTCGGCCGTGCTCGTCCTCCCTAAGGCAGCTCGGTCATGTCTCTGCAGCTCTCCGCATTTTTTGCCCAGGTGGTGAAGCCGAGGGGGGCGGGACAGAGGGATGGGCTCCACTCCCACCGCTCCGACCTCGCCCGCAGGGATGTCTGCGGCAGCTCCCAGCCCGGTAGCACCGCAGCCTGATGGCATGGGACAGCCCCAGGCATGGGGACAGCCCAGGGCACAGGGACAGCCTGGCATCTGCAGCCACCTGGACTGTACAGGGGGTGCAGAGACACAGAAAGACCGAAAATGAAGAGCTGAACGGCTGTGCAGAGCGTCCTCGCACAGCTGTCTGTGCTGGAGAACTGGGTTGCTGAAGCTGCAGACCCATTTTTCAGCTGCTGTTGGAGTGTCTGGAGAAAAGGGATGTGTATATTTTCAGTGAGAGATTCTCCTCAGTATCCCCACAAGAATTTCTGAGGCTGTATTTGAATCCAGAAGAGCCACGGCTGCTCCCAGCTCTGGGAGCAGAGCAGCAGCTGCAGGGGCCCAGCAGTGGCCCAGGGCTGAACTATGGGCACAAGGGCTTTCAACCAGCTGAGAGAAATGCATGGCTAAACTGTTTTTTGTGCTTTAAAATGTGTGTTGATGTCCCGTTGGAGCAGCGGGTTTAGAAGTCTTGTGCCCAAAATTTTTAACCTGTGTTAATTTCAAGGCTGGGATCCCATTTTTCCGTGTGGGATGCTCTGGGATGAACGTGGTGCTGCCTGAGGTGCCCAAGCAGGGCTCAGTTGGGATGCTGGCACCCATTCTTGGAGGGCAGTGGGTGTCTCAGGACCCTGGGGATGCTTCTCCTTGGGCTTTTAAAGACTTTTCACGTCATGCTGGGCACTGACTGAATGTACCCATGCCCATTCCAGCACACATCTAGCTGTCCCCTTTGTTCTGGGCCCTCAAAATACTCCTATTTATGTAAATCTGGTAAGATTTACTCCAGCCAGGCTCTCCTCTGATGGCTCTGACCCAGTGAAGCAATGCCTTCCCCCTGACTGGCCAGGGACAGTGCTGGTCCCACAGGTCCTCCTGGGCACTGGTCTGTCCCAGGGCTGCCCCTTCACCTCCCACATGTCCCAGTTTTTGGAGGAGTGGGGGAACGGGGGGAGGCAGCTGCTTGCAGGCTCCAGCATATGCTCGCCAAGGCTTTTCCTCCAAATGCTGCTCACTAGAGAAACAAAGAGAAGGAGAGAGATGAGACGTGCAGCAAACTCCTGGACACAGCCTTTGGCTCTTGGGTTGTGCTTTTCTCTGTCTCTGGTGTTGAGGCTTCATCCTTGTCCAGACCCCTCTGTTGTGGCTGTGTTGGGGGAGAATGTGGCTCTGACCACCCTGTACCCCATCTCCCTGCAGGAAAAAACAAGGAGAAAAACATGTTCACAACAAAAAATAGGAGCCAGAGATGGGGGAGGTTCTGCCCTGTCATGCTTCTCCCCCTCACCCTGCTCATTCCCCCCTGGTTTGCTCTGGGAAGTGGAGCTGGGGGGTTGCCTGGGAGAGTGGCTGTTCCTGGAAATGCCCAGGAGAACTTTCTCATTGCGGCTCTCCAGGTAAAACCCTGTAACTTTATCATCCTCAAATAATTTGAAAACAGCCCCCTGTCCTCCAGGCACACAAAGAATGGCTTGATCCGTTGCTAACAAAGCCTCTTAAAAGATAAAGAGAAAAATACAAGGCAAGGAGAGCATGCCTGGCAGGCAGACAGGAGCTGGCCAGTATAGGCCAAATTCTTTAGGAGTTGAGTTTCCGTTTGGGCTCAGCTTTCCCGCGGATTCTATACACCTAAAGAAAACAAACCGTAATCCTATCTGGGGCCCAGCACTCTATTTATTTCACCTGGTGAAAAGATCTTGCCAATTCCCCCACGCTGAAACCCAGCAGCTGCCCAGCAAGGGAGCTGGGCCATAAGTGTGTTCTGCATTACGGAAAAATTGATATTAAAATATAAATGTGGTCTTGCAAGGATGTATTTGCACTCGTACCGTGTGAGACATTCTTCCAGGTTTCTCCGCTGTTTTGCTGTGTGATTTGGATCCCACTCAGTGCCTCTTTTCAGCCTCTGGTAATCCGGTTTCACAGCCATAATCCACAGATTACAAGGGGGGAAGGCCCGGCCTCCACTCTCACCTCACAGCTGTACCTCTCACCTGCAGAAGAGAAAATAATGGAAACATTATTTACACCTTTAAACTGCTCGGAATTAGAGTCCCCTCCTCTCCCTTCGCCTTCCTTTCGCCTTCATCTCTTCCTCCCTGATTCCTGTGGCTCTGGAGCAGTCAGGGGCAGGCAGGGCTCAGGGCAGACAGAGCAGGCAGTGGATCTGTGCTGGGGTGCAGGTCAGAGGTGGTGGGTGACACCAGTGGGTGGCAGCTCACAGGACACCCCACCCACTCACCCAGAGTGAGCACTGGGCAGTGCCTTCAGAAACAGCACAAGCACAAGTTGTGTTTCTAGCAAGCAAGGAGACAAAAAGCCAAACATTTTCCACTCTCGTTTCTCTTTCCTGCGTTTTTGTTACTGATACCTCCCCGTGGGCTTTGGGGCTCTGACAGACGAGCTCTGCAACGGATTAAAGGGTTACTGTGCTCAGCTGTCAGAGGTTGCCGAACCTGAGCGGGGTGGTGCAACCAGATCTTGCCTGTGCCCCGTGTGCTCCCCTGGCCTGTGCACCAGCCCCTGTGGGTGCCAGTGCAGGGATGGAACAGGAGCCACAGCCACAGGCTTGACCTTCCCCGGCCTCCCCTTTTACAGCCAGGCTTGCCCTCAATTCCACTCACCCTTTTAGACACACAGGGAGGTGACCCCAAAGCCAAAGCTGTGAGCACACAAAGGCTCTGCTTCTCTGGCCTTCTGCCCCACAGCAGCAGGGCCATGGGGCCTCTGTCTGGCTGCTGTGAGCCTGGAGGGGGCTGTTGATGGGTCCAGCATCATTCAGAACCTTGCACAGGGGTTTGGCTGCTCAAACCCAAGGGCTGGGCCACTGCAGGGTCCCACACAGGCCATGGCAGCTTGCCCCAGCCCACCCAAACCCCGTCCTGCTCTCCAGCTGGGGTTTCTTGCTGAGACGCTTCTGTATCCCCCCAAATTGGCAATGGTCATAAAATAAAAGCCTGAAGTATTTGCAGTATTATCACAATCATTCCAGGCTTTCTGTGGAGACAGATGCTGCTGACAACATCTCCATAGCTGCTTCCCAGGCTGATAAGTCACCAGGAATGAAGGAGGAATGGTGCAGAGATACCATCAGCATTTCCATGACGCGTTAATTCTTAAAAATGACCAAAGGGAAGGGATCGTTTTCCAAAACTCCCCCTTGCTGCAGCTTTGAGCAGAGTCCTGTGAGGAGCTCTTGGTTCTTGGATTCACATTTGGGCTCACCAGTGACAGCCTCAAGCCAAGCCAAGCTCCCAGGGGCTCAGCAGGATGGGGCTCTGGGGCTGTGGGATGCACTGGTATCAGCCCTACATAATGGTACCTCCTCTTCAAGGAGCCCCAACAGCTGTGTGGGTCTGGAGAGGTGTCACCTCTGTGCCACCCAGGGACAACTGAGCTCAGCTGGTGTCATTCAGGAGTCTCCAATATGGAAAGACATAAATTAATGGTTGGATGGGAACACTGGATCTGTTCTCACGTGGACAACAGGGTTTTTGACATCTGGGATGATCTGCCCAAGCCTTGATCATGGGCAGAGAAGATGCTAATTTCTGGAGCCTCCTGGAGATGTGTCCTCCTGGAGATGGGCACAGGGTGGGATTTCCCATGGAGGAGCAGCAGATGGCAGAGGGGCAGGCTGCTGCTGGACACAAATATCCTGGGAATGGGCAGGGGACAGCGTGAGGCTGCACCCCACAGGGCTGAGGAGCTGCAGCGGATCCATCGTCACACACAGTTATTAGATTAAGCAGTGCTGGGCAAACTATGACTTTTTGAGGAGCAGGCAGAGCTCACCAGCTGTTTAAACTGTGATGGCTCTCAAATAACAAGATTAGGCAATTGTGGGCTACAGGAAGGATACCAGCAATTACTGCCTGATTGGTAAGAGCTGTAATTAAAGTGCAGTGTCTCTCAGCCTCTCGGAGCACAAGTCCAGTCCACGTGTAGCCATCTCTACATTTGGTTCTCATTTATTTGCCTCTCCAAGCACAACCTCTTCTGGACCTTGTTAAGCACCTTCAGCAGCTGGTGCTGGATGTGGGCACAGATATGTGCTGTGTCCTCAGGGGCTGCCATGAGTGGGTGCCACCTCCCATCCCTGTCTGCTCTCCAACTTGTCCATAACACCTGCTGCTCCTCTCATGGCTGCTCTAGTCCCTGGTGTGGGGGTGAGCTCAAGGGAAAGAGGAAGACAGAAACCAGTATCTTCTTCCCCTGTAACCCCCTTCCCTGCCAGGATGAGGTGATGCTCTGCCTGTGAGCTGCCTGTACATGCTGCCTGCTGGCCCTGGAGCACTGAGGAGGGAATCTGTGAGATGGTAAAATGCTCATATGCTTGTAGGTTTGCTCATCTTCTATCTTTGGTGATTCAGTTTATGTTTTAAAATGTAAAAAGGCCTCCTACGTACATGATGTCTCTATTGTATAAAAATATCAGCCATGGTATTTCAAAATATCTCCCTTTCCAAGAGCAACTCCTCCCCGCCAGCCTCAGCCCCCGTCTCCACTGCTCATCCTGGCATCCCAGACCAGCCAGGGCACCAGGAATGTGTGGGGACACTGAGAAGTGCTGCTGTCCCTCAGCTGTAAATGGGTATTTACTGCACCAAGGATGTGTTGTCTAGCAGAGGGTGGTTAACAGCAGTCCCCAAACCGGGTGAGTTAAACCTGGCTGTGATGGAAGGCAGCTGCTGATGCTGCTGCTCCTCTGCCTGGCTAAATGTGCTGCAGCCAAGTGATCAGTGTTTTCCAAAGGGAGCCATCTATCACCTCTTGTGTTTGTTTACCCTCAGTAGACAAGTCAGTGGGACTTGTGGGAGTGGGATCTGTGGGCTGGGGGCTGCCCGTGCCAGTCAGTGCCCTGATATACATCTCACTCCCAAGAGCTCCCTGTGCCCAGGTCAGGGTCTGGCCAGCCCAGCTGGCAGTGTCTGCTCCTCAGGCAGCACTGCAGGGATGTTCCACATCCATAAACTGCCCCGTGACTGGGGCTGGGGGCTCTGGACAGGATGACTTGTCCATTGCAGCAGACCTGGTGATGACTCTCCCACCACAGCTCCTCTGCAGGTACCCCAGCTGGGACTGTGACACCCAGGGTCCTTTCTGCACAGACCCTCACACCTCCAAAGGGACTCTCCAGCCAGAGCAGTGGGACACAGATAACTTGCTATTGCTATCTCTGAGCAGTAGTAACATTCCCTTTTTGGCCAAACATTTTGTTCACTGCAGCTGCTCTTGTGCTGGGGAGGGATGGTTGTGAGAGGGACTCAGTCACATTGCTTAGGAAATGAATCTCCCTGCCTGGGATTGTCAGGTGAGGTTTGGAGTCCCAGGTCTGTGCTCTTTCCTCTTGGTTTGTGCCCTGGAACATCTCCAGATGGAGCTGCCCTTGCCATCCTGGCACATAGTCAGCTTAGCACAGATTGGATGCTTTCTGCTAGAAATGATGAGTATTTCTATCAGAATGTCTTGAGGAAGGACTGGGGGAGGAAAGAAGCTTTATCTTTACTCAGATGTCCATGATCAGCTGAGCAGTGGTGCTGTGTGGCTGGAAGGGCCATCATGGCACAGAGTCAAAAGAGATATCCAGCTCAGCCAAAGAGATATCCAGCTTACTTTCTTTTTCCAGAAAAGTTTGCTCAGCCGGTGGCTCACAACACTGAACTGAGGGATGCCACAGCCTTCCCAGCAGTGGTCCCACTGTGGACAGTTAACACTGGAGAAATTAGTCTCTTGGTGGTTCAGTTGTTTCTGATTAACTTAAATACATGCACCAAGTCCAGGCTGTGGAGCAAAGCTGAATTTGTGGCTCGCGCACATTTCTCTGTGGTCCCAGGGTGGTGGCAGCCAAACCCCTGTGCTGCCTGCCCAAGATCCTCTCCTACCCCTCATCCCTGCCCTCCTGGGATCCCTGCCTGCCCCTCGTCCCTTCCCTCCTGGGATCCCTGCCTGCCCTGCATCCCTGCCTTCCTGGGATCCC